>CAUYON010181527.1:0-22806 GCA_963573935.1 Arctocebus calabarensis
TGAATTTCTGGACGCAAGCTATCCTCCCACTTTGGCCTCCCAGAGTGCTGGGATTACATATATAAACCACCATGACTAGCCTAAGAAAGGAAATTTTTTTTTTTTTGAGACAGAGCCTCAAGCTGTCACCCTGGATAGAGTGCTGTGGCATCACAGCTTACAGCAACCTCCATTTCCTGGGCTCAAGCGAGTCTCCTGCCTCTGCCTCCCAAGTAGCTGGGACTACAGGCGCCCGCCACAACGCCCGGCCATTTTTTGGTTGCAGCTGTCATTGTAGTTTGGCGGGCCCAGCTGGATTTGAACCCTCTAGCTCACGTGTACGTGGCTGGCGCCTTAGCCCACTGAGCCACAGGCGCCGAGCCTATAAGCTCTATTTTCATTTTTTAAGGTACCTGCTAACATACTATATTATTTATTTATACCGGTTTTTAATTTATTTCTCAGTCTCCTGGAATGGAGAGCTTGTGAAAGCAAATATGTTTGGGTTTTTTTGTAATTATCCTGTTTGGGTTATCCCATTTGGATCCTTCTTAAATTTGATGTTTTTGAGTAGTTTGGGAACTTGTCCGCCCCTATTTTGTCGAATATTGCTTCTCTTGGCTCTCTCCTTTCGTTCTGGGACTCCAGTTGCACATGCGTCAGACCCCTCATCATATTCATTGTCTCATAGGAGCTTTTCTGTATTTTTTATCCTTTTTTCTCCCTAAGCTTCTGTCTGAAAATTTTCTTCTACCCTGCTTTCTAGTTTTCTAATCCTCTTTTCTTCTTTTTCTAATCTAGTGTTATCTATTGTGTTCTTAGTTCAAGTATTTGCATTTTTGACTTATTATATTATAGAATTTGCATTTGATTCTTTTTAAAAATAGATTTCTGTACCCTGTGAAAATTCATATTGTCTTCTGTCTTCCTGAGCATGTTAATTACAGTTAAAGAACATATCTGATAGCTCCTTCTGTTTTAGTTTTTCTCTTTTTAAGTTTAGTCATTTGGTCCCATCTTTTATTGATTGGTGAATATTTTGTGTGAAAATTCGAGGTCATTTCCAGATATCTTCCCTTTGCAGTATATTTGCAGACTTAAAGCCAATAACTTTATTTCTTTCATCAAACAGTGGTGGAATAGCTAGGTATTTAATTGGAATAAGACAAACCTTAACCCACAACTCACACCATCCACAAAAATGATTTGAACATGGATTATAGACCTAAACATAAAAGCTAAAATCATAAAGTATTTAAAAGAAAACATGAGGGAATATCTTCATGACCATGGGTGTAGGCAAACATTTCTCATCTAGGATACAGACAACCTTAACCATGTCAGGAAAATACTGACTTTATCAAAACAGACCGTCAAAATGAAAAACTTGTCATCAAAAGACACCATTAAGAGAATGACAAGGCATACCCTAGACTTAGAGAAAGTATTTGTAATGTATATATTTGACAAAGGACTTGTTTTGGAATATATAAAGTACTTCTACATCTCAATTGAAAAATTGTGCATAACAGTTCCTGTGCTTTACGAAGAAAAATATATAAACAACAAAAAACATATGATGAAGCTCTCAACGTTATTAGTTATTAGGGATATGCAGAAAAATCACAGCAACATACTACTTCATACCCTTTAGAATGGCTATTATCCAAAAAGTGGAGCAGAACAAGTAATGGGGAGGACTCAGGGAAATAGGAACCCTCGTCCTGCTGGTGGTAACATGAAGCGCTGCAGACACTAGAGAGTAGTTTGCAGAACACGATAGGAGAGCTGAACACGAGTATGATGAAGCAGCTTCACTCTTGGAGAGATGCTCAAAGGAAATGAAAATGGACAAATACTGTACGATTACAGTTTTATGAAGTATATAGAAGGGACAAGTTCATAGAGATGGATTGTAGATTAAAGATTACCAAGGTTAGAGGAAGGAGAGATAGTGAGTTATTGCTTAATGACTACAGAGTTTCTTCTTTTTTTTTGAGACAGAGCCTCAAGCTATTGCCCTGGGTAGAGAGCTGTGACGTCACAGCTCACAGCAACCTCCAACTCCTGGACTCAAGCGATTCTCCTGCCTCTGCCTCCCAAGTAGCTGGGACTACTGGCAACCGCCACAATGCCCAGCTGTGTTTTTGGTTGCAGCCGTCTTTGTTGTTTGGTGGGCCCGGGTTGGATTCGAACCAGCCAGCTCTAGTGTATGTGGCTGGCGCCTTAGCTGCTTGAGCCACAGGTGCCCAGACATCTTTTTGTTTTTTTAATAGACAGAGTCTCACTTTATTGCCCTCAGTACCTGGTGTCACAGCTCACAGCAACCTGCAGCTCTTGGACTTAGGCGATTCTCTTGTCTCAGCCTCCCAAGTAGCTGGGACTACAGGTGCCTACCACAATGCCCAGGTATTTTTTGTTGCAGTTTGGCTGGGATCTGGTCTGAACCCTCCAACCTCGGTATATGGTGCAGCGCCTTACTCACTGAGCCACAGGTGCTGCCCAGCTATTTGGGTATTTAAAAGTTTTGGAAGTAGTGGTGATAGCTGTACAATATTGTGGATATAATGAAAGCCACTGAATTGTATGTTTGCCGGTGGTAAAATGTATGTATTATGTTGTATGTACTTTATCACAATTAAAATTAATGATGTAATGTACCCAAATCCATTGAGTCGTATCCTATAAATGAGTGAATTGTATACCAATAGAGCTATTACAAACAAAACCATAATAAGATACTTCACATACCCATTAGAATGGCTAAAATTAAAATGACTGCACTAAATTTTGTAAAGCTATATATTTATAATTTAGGAAAACCCTGTTCATGGTGAAATAGCTTTTTTTTTTTTTTTTCCTGAGACAGAGTCTGTGTTGCCCTTGGTAGAGTGCTGTGGTGTCACAGCTCACAGCAACCTCAAACTCTTGGGCTTAAGTGATTCTCTTGCCTTAGTCTCCTGTGTAGCTGGGACTACAGGCGCCCGCCACAACGCCCGGCTATTTTTCGGTTGTAGTTGTCATTGTCCTTTAGCAGGCCTAGGTTGGGCTCAAACCTGCCAGCTTTGGTGTATGTAGCTGGCGCCCTACTCAATGAGCTGCAGGCACTGAACCATGAAATAGCTCTTTATGTTTCTTTTCCTCTAGTCGATAGCACTTTTCTTGACAGCAGGGCCCTCTTTATGGAATCTTAACAGCAGCACACCTGGGTACTCAGTAAAGGCTGAACCAAATAGAGCAGTGAAAAGATCACTTCTTACTGCTGACACAGAGCCAACAGTAATGACTTGAGAGGCTAAAAAGCTATGAGTTTGATCTACCATGTTAGCATTTCATTACCTGCACAGGGTATGTGCCAAGCTCGGTGCTTAGCGTTGCTATTCTGTATCTGATATGGTGAAAGGAGCTGTGAACTAGGGAACTAGGAACACAGGAAGAGCTCAAATGCTGTAATATTAAATTTGGAAATAGGGATGTCTTATGCCTTCATACATATACTCCTCGTTTTCCCTCATGTTATAATTTCACCTGTTAAAAGCCATTTATGACCTCTAGGCGCCTGCCCCATATTCCCTTGTGCTTCTCTCTTTGAAAGAACTTCACACATATTGCTATAGCCCCTTAATTACCTGCCACCCAACTTTTGATGTTTTCTATATAGCTAATGACTCAAGAAAATTAAATAGTCAAAGAAATAAAAACACTGTTGAGTGTCATTATGTGCTAGGTCTGCAAATAAGAGCATCTCCTCTGGGGATGTGCTCATTTCTTTGACTATTTAATTTTCTTGGGTCATTAGCTATATAACGAGAGCATAGAATAAAGACTAGGAGGGCACAGAAAACATCAAAAGACAGATGACTATGATTTCAAGGGGAAAACAGAGTTGGTATTGTTAATTGCTTGTATCAATATGTTGACTAGTTTTCATAAAGAAAGTGAATAGATTAAGCACGTCTGTGGTCATGTACCACAGAAGTAAAAAAAAAAAAACCTATCCCTCTGTGTATACGTAAACATGAGTTTGCCCCCATGACATTATTGAGCCTTTGCCCAGCAAGCATCTTTGCATGCCAAAAAACAAAAAAACCCCACAGGAGTCAACAGCCTAGCTAGAACCATATGGCATTTTGACTCAACCATGATTCAGTTCAACTTTGTTAAGAGAGAACATCAATTAAGCTGTACTATAAAAATAACTTTTTAGAGTGTGCTGGCAGTTTCCTTTATTTTTACCTATGTCATGAGTTAAAATACCACATGGAACTGTTTGGTGACGTGTTCTGACTCAACTTCAAAATACAGAAATGGTCAGTGTGAGCCACCTCTCATATTCAATTATCTTCAATGTATGAAGTGGACAGGGAAGAGTTTGAGCCAGTCAGTCCAATAAATAAAGTTAGCTTTGTGACCACTAGTACCCTCAGTGGAGTTGCTCAGCTCTTTGATTGTTCCAGTCTTTTGTAGTGGTCATTTGACCCAAAGGCTTGGTCACTGGACTGTGGGCAAGGACTCTCAAAAGCAGAGCAATCCTGGGACTATCCACAAGCTGGCCTGGGCCCTCTGATGGCCACGAGCATAGAGTACTTATCCACGTATTATATTAGAATTAAAAGATGATTCTCAAGTGAGTGAGTGAGGAGTTAGAACAGTGCTTACGAACAGTGGCGTGTAATAGGTGCAGTTTTAATTGTCAGCTGCTGTCATCATTGTCGAATGTTGTCCACATTATTGTCCTTATCATAATCATTGAAAGTATTATAAAACTTCATTGAAAAACGTGTAAGAAGACTTGAATGGTAAGGTCTGCTACTATGTTACAGGAAACCTCAATAACGAAGATATCATTTCTTCCCAAATTGACCTGTACATTTAATGACATTCAAGATAAAATCTCAACAGAGTTTTTGCTAGAAATCTATAAGCTGATTTTCTAATTTACATAGGAAGTTTCCAGGATTTCTCTTACTCCTTTGGGTCTTGTTTCCTTAAGTTTTTACATGAACCTTGTCCTGATCCCCCGCTCTTAAAACCCTACCCATGTGCCTACAGCAAAATTCCCTGTATTCTTGATTTCTCTGAATATTTCTTTCATCTTCCTAAACAAGATAGGGCTCACTTCTGAGGACGTTGAAGTTTTTAGAAGGGGAGGCTGCCTTCTTTTGTTTGTTGGGTGAGTAGGAGGCTGCTTTCTTTTTTATGTTCTGTGCCCTGCTTGACTCAGAGGTGGTAGATGTTCTCCTGGACTGTCAATGTCATGTTGGATCTTTTCCCTCTGTTTACCCCTCCAGCTTTCAATCTCATGCTATCAGAGTGCCACCTGTTCAGTCACTTCTGCAGTTAAAAGAAATCTGTGGGTCATTCCATCTCATTCTTTAAAGAGTTTAGCACTAGTTGACTGCTCCTCTCTTGATTATTTCAGCATTTATAATCTATATAAATGCCCTGACCTCTGATTTCCTTAGTGTTCTCTCCTTCACTGAGCTTGACCTTCACCCACACATTGCTGAACCTCCTGAGTCCTGGTCATTCCCTGCAACTGCATTCCGTCCTGAATCTCAGCGTGAAAATACCCCTCTCTGGCCTCTTGTTTTGTCCTCTCCTTAGGGCCCTACTGTAACAGCTCTTCAGTCCCACAGGACCCACTGTTCCTGCTACTGTCCCTTTGTTCTTCCTTCCCCTACTTAATGTTCACCTTGATCCAGTTCAGATCTATGCGTCAGTGATCAAAGCACTTCACATCTTTGGTGCCTCTTCTCCACTGGTAAAACTCCTGCTCTGGTTGAATACAACTTGCTGCTTCCTTTGTGTCAGCAACAAATAGCTGAACAAGGTTGGGAAAAAAACACACAGCCGCTGGTGGAGCCTGTGGCTCAGTGAGTAGGGCGCCGGCCCCATATACCCCCGGCCAAACTGCAACAACAACAACAACAAAATAGCCAGGTGTTGTGGCAGGCACCTGTGGTCCCAGCTACTCCAGAGGCTGACGCAAGAGAATCGCCTAAGCCCAAGAGCTGGAGGTTGCTGTGCGCTGTGACACAACGAACTTTACCGAGGGTGACATAGTGAGACTCTTAAAAAACAAAACAAAACAAAACACACATACACAGAGACATGCTGATTGGTTTCACTTCATTCTCTGCTTTCTATTTTACTGAGACAATAACCAGAAGAAGTTCATTTCCAGGAACTCCCTTCACCTTCTACCTGCCTGCTTGTGTCTGAGCCCACGGTGTTGTCCTTCCTCTCACTGTGGGTGAGCTGCCCTGCTCCCAGTGCTGGCGCCCCTCAGGTCTGCACTGAATGTGCCCTTTTGCATGCATTCCTTCAACAGTCTATTTTTACCTTTCTATTGGATTATTCTCATCAGTTTATAGATTTGCTGTAATTTTTTCTAAGAAAAATCTCTCCCTCCATTTCCCTGGGATGTGCTGTTCTTTCCCAGATCCGGGAACCCCTTCCTCAGGTCTCTTTTCGACCTGTTTTTTTTTTGGCCACATTATTCTCAGTCAGTCTTGTGGCTGAAATACTTTTCATGTGCTGGTGATGGTAACATTTTTCTCTAACTGGACTTTTCTCCTGGACTCTACACTTACACATTCATCTGCCCAGTCCCCATTTCCACTTGTGTTTCTAGTAGGTACCTCAGATTTAACAAATCCCAAATCAAACTCCTGATCCTCTCGTGCCCCAGCACTGTCACAGCAGTCCTCCCCTTTCTGTTTTACACGTCTTTCCGTTTATTGTTCAGGCCTACAACTTCTTGGAATCATCCTTGACTCCCCTTGGTACATCTCCCTGGTAACAGTTCGTTGTCAGATCCTATAGCTTCTGTCTCAGGATACCTGCAGGGTCTGCTCTCAGCTTTCTACAGCTGCTGCTTCACTCTGTTCCACGAAGAGCCTCCTGCCTGTTCTCCTGGTGTCTTCACCTGCTCCCCTGCGATCAGCTCCTTACAGAGTAACCAAAGCGATCCTTTGAAAATGTAAGTCACATAATAATCCCCTGCCTGTTTGGAGCTTGCCCTGGCTCCACACGAGGCTGAAAGCTGACGTCTCCTGTGGCTGTGGTGCGTGTGCAGTGCGGTCTCCTCTTCCTGTCTGATCGCACTCTTGGGTTCGCTCACTGGGCTTTACCCAGGCCAGCCCTGACTCTTTCTGACATGCTGCGTGTACCTTTGCCTCTATCCCAGCTCTTTTCCCAGGAGTTACATGGTTGGCTCCCTCACCTTGAGTCTGTGCTCAAAAACACTTTTAAAATAAGGTTTTTTTTTGAGACAGAACCTCAAGCTGTCACCCTGGATAGAGTGCCGTGGCATCACAGCTCACAGCAACCTCCAATTCCTGGGCTCATGCGAGTCTCTTGCCTCCCCCTCCCAAGTAGCTGGGACTACAGGTGCCCCCCACAATGCCTGGCCATTTTTTGGTTGCAGCCGTCATTGTTTGGCAGGCCCGGGCTGGATTCGAACCCGCCAACTCAGGTGTACGTGGCTGACGCCTTAGCCCGTTGAGCCACAGGTGCCAAGCCTTTCTCTATTTTTTTTTTTTTTATTTATTTTTTTCCAGTGGTAAGACAATTTATTTACAGATAAGAATACAGAAAACACTAAAGCTCATGGTAGGGAGAGAGAACTCAAGTGGGGAGAGAAAAGCTCTCTGTTACTCTCCTGGTCTTTCCCTGTCTCCCCCTTTAGGCTTTTAGTCTCTGGGTGTATGGGGTTCCTTGGCCAGGAAACGAATGAACACAGTCCCTTCAGCCGGGGGCAAGGTGAGTGAATGTATCAATGAACAAAAACAGTCCCTTTCGCCAGGGCAAAGTGAATGAATGTATCAATGAATGGACACAGTCCATTCATGGAATTGAGGCCTAGGAAATTCACATGAAATTGACGTCCATTCATGGAATTGAGGCCTAGGAAATTCACATGAAATTGACGTAGGCATAGGAAATGGGGGTTCCACATTTAGTCCTAAGTGTAAAGTGAAGCTCGGCAGTTGTCCAGCCTTTTTGGCTATTGGAGCCTCCAGTGGGGGTTGGAGGTCCCCCTCCTTGCCTGTCGTCCAGCCCCTCTGGGTCTTCAGCTGGCTGCCGTAGCACCGGCTCTCTATTTTTTTAAATAGAGATATGGTCTTGTTCTTGGCAGGCTGGTCTCGAACTCCTGAGCTCAAGCCATCCTCCTGCCTTTGACTCTCAGAGTGCTGGGATTACAGGCACGAGCCACCGTGCAGCCTATAAACTTTCTCTACTGAAGAATATAAAGACTTTCTCCATATATTTTCTTCGAAAGTTTTATAGTTTTGTCGTTTGTGTAGTCCTAAATCCATCTGGAGTTACTGTTTCGATGTGGTTATAAGTAAGGATGCAATTCAGTTTTTTTCCATGTGGATAAGGATTGTTAACACCACCTGTGTAGCATGAGCCCCCCTTCCCCGAAGGTCTTTCCTGCCAGCACTGTCATTTACAAAGTTTCCACTCCACAGGAGTGCACAGTCTTACTCCTGGGCTCTCTGTTCTATTCCAATGGTTTATTTTCCATCTCTGTACCTTTTTTTTGCCTTAGCTCCTTTAATTTATCATAATGTCTTTGAGAGTGTGTTTGTTCTTATGAGAGATGAGTTTCAAATGTGGTAAGGACAATATGATTTCTTTTTCTTTCTTTTCTTTCTTTCTTTTTTTTTTTTTTTGAAACAAGAGTATTGTTCTGTCACCTAGGCTAGAGTGCAGTAGCTCACCATAACCTCAAAATCTCGGACTCCAGTAACATGCCACTGTGCCTGGCTAATTTTTCTGTTTTTTGTTTAGAGACTGGGCCCACTGATGCTTAGCTGGTCTCAAGTGGTCCTTCTGCCTCAGCTTACCAAAGTGCTAGGAATATAAGTGTGAGCCATGGTGCCTGGCATGTGCTTTTGGGCGATGGGGATAGAACTGCAGTGTTTGGGACCCTTACTTAAAGGGGTTTCCAAACCGTGGTTAAGTCTTGCGCAGCCCATTTTCTTTTTGTTGTTTGTTTTTTTAATGGTCCACGAGTTAAGAATGGTTTTTACATTTTTAAATTGTTGACGAAATAATAAAATTTCATGACCCATGAGAATTGTATGAACTTTTGTTTTGGTGCCCATAAGCAGTTTCATTAGAACTCGGCCATGTCCCCTCCTTGAGGTCTTGGTGTGGCTGCGTCTGTGCTGTAAGGGTGGATGGGAGGAGTGTCGCAGAGACTGGCTGTCAAAGCGTCACTCATGCCCTGTACAAAAAAAATGTGTGAACCTCCAAAATGGATTGTTCTGGGACAGCTTCAGAGTCCTGCGGGGGGTGGGAGGAGTGGGGAGAAGAGTGTCACGAAAGAGAAGATGAGAGTTCGGCACTGATTTCAAAATTTTACCCTATGCTGTTAGTAGCAGGAGATGAAAATGTTTTTATTTTCTGTTTTTGTTTAGTCCTGTCTAGTCAAATCAATAAATAAGATTTATGGTTTTAAATAGCCAGTGATTTGTATCTTGATCTGGGACCTTGTGTGTATTTCAATAGTTTTTCTCAGTAATAATGGTTAAATGAAACCACACATGCCAGTTTTTAATTAAATTTCAAGCATTATAATAAATTTTATTAATTTATTTTTTTTGAGACAGTCTCAGGCTGACCCCCTGGGTAGAGTGCTGTGGCATTATAGCTCACAGCAAACTCCAACTCCTGGGCTCAAGTGTGCCTCTTGCCTGAGTTTTTCTATTTTTAGTAGAGACAAGGGTCTTGATCTTGCTCAAGCTGGTCTCGAACTTACGAGCTCAAGCAATCCACCCGCCTTGGCCTCCCAGAGTGCTAGGATTACAACTGCGCCCGGCCTATAATAAATATTTTAGCAAGTGTGTATGGCGTTACAATGACTAGCGTGTAGTTTTCTTTTCCTGCCTCATGAATTAATTGTAAAGTGTGTGTCCATATGGTATATTAGTTAATTAGAACTATCTCACCTGTTACTTAGCATCCTGGGCAGTTTTCTTTAATTTTACTCAAACAAGACTTGCCAAGATTAAACCCTACAGATCTGTTCAAACTTGAAGGAAATGAAATTTTACTTTTTGTATAATTCAAAGGATTTTTTTCCTGTAATGTAACGTTTCATTTATATATTGTCTTCAGGGTATGCATTCCTTTCTAATAGGAATGTCTAATGGTTGAATTTTAATTGTCCTTGTAAGTATTTTCTGCCCTCTGTGAAAGAAGCAGCTAAGCTTTTTAAAGTCTTTGTGAATATATTTTTTTAGTTTGGTTAAAGAGAAATGATAGCAGATATTCTTAGTAGTAGTGTTTGTAATATTAGCACAGTGGACCTTTACTAGCTGTTTCATTGTCGTTAATCATTACACATTTTTAGCTGCACGATCTTGCTAGGGAATGTGGGTTTTGCAGAGTACACTAGACCTGCTTTGGATCTGTAATGCCAAGTAGTTTTCTTTCAAAGCTGTAGAGAAGGTAAAGATGTACAGAAGGGTTAAATGCTTTCATAGAGTTTACTGTTAGTGAATAGAAGCTTTTTGTCCTCATCTGATGATAATTGTGAAACTGTGAGGACTAGCATCTACAGCTGTTTATTATATGGCTGCAGAGAGTGGTTCTCAACCTTCCTAATGCTGTGACCCTTTAATATAGTTCCTCATGTTGTGGTGATCCCAACCATAAAATTATTTTTATTGCCACATCACAACTACTGGTTATGAATTGTAATGTAAGTATCTGATATGCAGGATGCATTTTCTTTTCTTTTTTTTTTTTTTGCAGTTTTTGGCCAGAGCTGGGTTTTGAACCCACCACCTCTGGTATTTGGAACCAGCGCCCTACTCCTTTGAGCCATAGGCACTGCCAGAGCAGGATGTATCTTCATTGTTACAAAGGGGTCGCGACCCACAGGTTGAGAATTGCTGCTCTAGAGGAAGGGTTTCTTTCCTTTTCACTGTTATCTTATGTAGAGGTCTAAAACATGTTCTCTGCTCTCAACAAATTTAAAATGCAAGGCTGGGCACAGTGGCTCACGCCTGTAATTCTAGCACTGTGGAAGACTGAGGTGCGTGGATTACCTGAGCTCATGGGTTCAAGATCAGCCTGAGCAAGAGCGAGACTCTGTCTCTAAAAATAGCTGGGCGTTGTGGGTGGGTGGGGATTGCTTAGGTTTCCTTCCTCCGGGGGTGGGGGGTGCCTGTAGTCCCAGCTACTTGGGAGGCTGAGGCAAGAGAATCACTCGAGCCCAGGAGTTTTAGGCTGTTGTGAGCTGTGAGAACACAGCACCCTACCGAGGGCAACAGGTAAGACTGTCTCAAAAGAAAAAAAAAGAAATTTAAAGTATAGTTAATTTGCTGACAGCCTCTTCTCATCCCATAAGCTTATCCATTATATTATTTAATGAGGAAGAAAAAATTTGAAGGGCAGATGGCAAAGGACCAGATGAAAGAAATAATATTGGCTACTCTGTCACATGTGTAAATGTATATTTTGTAGCCATCTTAGTAGAGAAAAGAAGCATGATTGAAGATTATTCAAGTTGTAGAGCTCTGCCTTTATTGAACTGTAAGATTAAATAATGTCATCCACTTAGGGGGGACAGAGGTAATTAGATTTGTTGTTTATCATAGAAACTGTGATCACTCTTGTCAGTCTTCATATTTTAAGCTTTGCTATTTTCTTAGTATATTGGTGACTGCAGTGTCTTTATTATTTCTTAAACCTGGCCAGGGCGGTGGCTCACACCTATAATCCTAGCACTCTGGGAGACCGAGGTGGATGGATTGCCTGAGCTCACGGGTTGGAGACCTTGTCACTAAAAATAGCTGGGCGTTGTGGCCGGCACCTGTAGTCTCAGTTACTTGAGAGGCCGAGACAAGAGAAGAACTTGAGCCCAAGAGTTTGAGGTTGCTGTGAGCTATGATGCCATGGCACTCTACCGAGGGTGAGAAAGTGAGACTCTGTCTCAAAAAAAAAAAACCCCCAAAACACAACGGTTTGAATCCTTATTTTTTCTCTCTGGCTGTTCCCTTCTTCCTGATTTCTTCCCTTATCTTTTTTTCCTTAATTGTATCAGCTACATTATTTTTGTAATTGTCATTGTTGTTCCGCAGGCCCGGGCTGGGTTTGAACCCCCCAGCTCGGTGAATGTGGCTGGCGCCCTACGCGCTGAGCTACAGGCGCCAAGTAGGATTCATATTGTTGTTAAAGATGGGTTATAAGTACTACTCTAGACTTATAAAAGCCCAGAGGAGAACATAATAAGGAGTGTGATTTCCATTATCTATCCATAAGATGAACACACACTACTTGGTGTGCAAGAGGTCGTGATACTAAAGCTCAAGGTAGGGAATGTCTCCTCGGGGCCAGGGAAGGGAGACATCCAGAGAGTTTTCTACACCCCACGCAGCTCATTATCAGTAGTTCTGAATTAGTGTGCTGTTCCCTGCTGGTCTGCCTTAATCCAAGGATGAAGGCTAAGGACTGTGGTTCCATAGGGAGAGCAAAAGGAGAAAATTCATACAGGTCAGAATCATCTGTGAGAATCTCTTAATTTGTCTAACATGGCAATTTTTCTTCTAACACTAAAACAGATTGCTGTGTCTTTAGGGGATTTATGGAATGAGGAAGTTGGCTTGCATTTAGATGTTATGTTGCACAAAGACGCTATCTTCAGGGCTCTGGAGAGATGGGCGGTGCAGGCAGAGCTCCTGGCATGAGAGGCATGTGGAGACAGAGATGCCCACAGGTGTCTCTTTCTCCCCAGGCAAACATCCTTGGTGGAAGAGCTGGCACACTTGAGGTTCTTCCTCACTCCCTCCTTCCCTCCCTCCCTCTCATATGGGTAGCTGAATATACAGAAGTTTGATGTGACTGTGGCTGGCATCCTTGCCCTGCAGTGGTCCTTTCTGAATTCTGTCTCTCACAGTTGAACTTAGGAACGTACTGGTGGCAGAGGGCCAGCTTATATTCTCTGTCTAGAACGTGAGCTATAGATACTGGGTTCTGAATAGGGGCAGACACATATTCCTGGTCACCTAAATTGGGCTTAAAAGTACTCAGGCCCGAGTGCTGCAGTGGAACTGTGTCCTTGCCAGGGATTGGCTGAATGGTGCGGGCGTATTACTTAACATTCTTTGTAATTCTCTCACCTCATATGTGAAATGGAGAGGACAGTGTTGGCTTCATAAGGTTATTGCAGAGAGTAAAGGAGATAATGTGTGGAAAGGGACACAAATAGTGCCTGGCACACAGTAAGAGCTCAATAGATGTAGCGCTTTTATTTTGTGTTGTAAATTAAGGAGCTGGAACAGACGAGGCCAGCCTACCTCCCCATAAAAATAGGTAAAAGCAGTTTCCTGAACAGGACATTTGGAAACTAGATTCTTTTTTTTCCTGGTTTATAACAGTTTTATTCTTTTTCAGAGAAACAGCACCCAGGACTATCTTCCAAAGAGTCCTGGATATCTTAAAGAAATCTTCTCATGCTGTCGAGCTGGCCTGCAGAGATCCTTCCCAAGTGGAGAATCTGGCCACCAGTCTGCAGCTAATCACAGAGTGCTTCAGATGTCTGCGCAATGCCTGTATAGAGTGCTCCGTAAACCAGAATGCAATCAGGTAGTGTTCTTGGGGAGTGTTCCCAATAGTTACATGAAGCTTTGATTCTGTTTCTTTCACATTGATTTATCTGACAGGAATTGTGTTGGCATGGTAGTATCACCTGCTGTTATTGCAAGATTGTCCTTTACGTACGTCCACAGGGAGGGTCTTCTACAGGCCTTAATGTAAAAAATGGCACGACACGTAATAGAGTGTGTTTAACATTAGGGATTGCTTAGGTTTCTTATTTGTGTTTATAACATCTTTTGAAGTATTTGGTTCTGTGCAGTGATTTGAACTTAGTTTTGATTCTTTTTCCCTAGATTCTGCCTACTTAAGTTCATATGCTGTTCTTGACCTTTCTTTTCTTGGTCTTAAATGTTTTGATTACTTTCAGTGATTTAATTTATTACCATTGTGTTTATTTTGAAACAAGAAGCATGCTTTGTAAATTCTTAAGATTACCTCTCTTTCCTTAAGACTGTGTAAAGTTCCAAGGTCTGTTTCCACTTTTTTTATAGTGTGTACATTTGTAAAAGTAGTTAAAACATGAGCAGGAGGCCGGGCACTGTGGCTTACGCCTGTAATCCCAGCACTCTTGGAGGCCTAGGTGGGTGGATTGCATGAGCTCCTGAGTTCAAGACCAGCCTGGGCAAGAGTGAAACTCCATGTCTAAAAAATAGCCAGGTGTTGTGGCGGGCCCCTGTAGTCTCCAGCTACTTGGGAGGCTGAGGCAAGAGAATCACTTGAGCCTAGGAGTTTGAGGTTGCTGTGAGCTGTGACACCTCGGCACTCTACCCCTGGGAGACTGAGTGAGAGAGACTCTGTCTCCCCCCTCAACCCAAAAAAGAAAAACCAAAGAGAACCATGAGTAGGAATTACCCAGTGCTATTCTCTGCTTTGACATGTTACTTTCTCCTCTCAGAACTGAGCATCTTTCCTCTTTGATTTTATGGAATCTGCTTTTTATTAAAAGTTTTCACTTGAAATGAAGTCAGAAGCCACAAACAGGATGCTCACCTTTCTCTCCTGGACTTCAATGTAGACAGACAGAGCCTCCAGGCCTTCCTGTCACTGCTGTGATGGGCGAAGTTGGGCTGATCCAGAAGCCACTGGAGGGACTCCCTTTGCCTAGACACTGTTATACCTGAGGCTTTGATATGATGAATGAGATTTTTAAGATCAAAGGGGTAGGGAGCTAAAGTCATTTAACCTCACTGCTAAACCAAGCCTGCCATCCATGTGCAGATAAATGGATAGAAACAATAATCATCTTGATAATAGTAGTCAACATTTTAAAACATAACTAGTTATATGCTGGATGCCTCTGGCCAGAAGGCTGTTTTCTTTTGTCCTTTTCCAGGTAAAGGGAAGCCTTAGCATAGACCGGTGACTGCGGGTGCGGACATATCCTTGTGCTTACTGACCTTGGAGGGGAGAGTTGACCGAGCCTGCCCTCAGCACTTGGCTTTGTCCCAAGCACTTTACTTGCAGTATCTTATTTAATACTCAGAACACATCCAAGAAATAGTGTGGTACTATTTTTTTATTTTTACAAAAGAAGAAAAAAAGATGACTCAGTGATTTAAATAACTTGTCTAAAAGTCACTCATTGAGTAAGTGAGAAAGACTGGGAACGCTCTTTCTGACTCTAATCATTGGACTCTAAAGCTGAAGCTCAAAAGTCGTCTCCCTGAGTGTCCTGAGCACTGTATACTAGTCATGTTGCAGACAGCCACTCCATTCCTTCTGTAGCCACATGACCTTGGACAAGTGATGTATGCAAAATATAAACATTTAAACATTGCAGAGATAAGTATTGCTGCACATGGAATTATGATCTTTTGATAGGGCCGTCAAAGCCAGGGCTATGCTGTGTGCTCATGATATATTTCTTTTACATGCAACATAACAATTGGACTGAAATGAAAATGAACTATTAAGGGTATTAATTTATCTGCCTGTTATCTTCTAGGGTTATATTATTCACTGTTAATCTTCAAAAGGAAATTCCAACCACTTAGGGCAACAGCTCCCAGAAAGGAATTTTCTGGTCAGAAATACAAATAAGATTCAAGTAAGGATTTTGTGGCCAGCCTTAACTAAAGCTAGTATTTTTGAGCCAGTCAAGTTTCAGATTGCAACAAACACATATTTTTCTGGTGTTTTATTTTAATTTGTTAAAGAGTTAGTCAAAAGATACAATGCTATTAAGGCCTGGATCTTTTTTTTTTTTTTCGTAGAGACATAGTCTCACTTTATCACCCTTGGTAGAGTGCTGTGGTATCACACAGCTCACAGCAACCTCCACCTCTTGGGTGTAGGCGATTCTCTTGCTTCAGCTTCCCGAGTAGCTGGGACTACAGGTGGCCGCCACAATGCCCAGCTATTTCTTTGTTGTTGTTGTTGCAGTTTGGGGCCGGCGCCCTACTCACTGAGCCATAGGCACCGCCCAGGCCTGGATCTTTTTACCCCTGTTGTTGCACTTTGTGTGGACTTGTGTGGAAAAAAATTTGTTTTTGCCAAGGATATACATTTGGAGTATACAGCACAGCAAACAGTCTGACTCACCGGAAATTTCAGGAAGTGCTCAAAGAAAATTGTTTAGAGCATTCAGTTCTGCATGTGAGTGTGACCCTGATGGCAGGGCTGCTATACTTCCTCTGTGAAGATTCAGGTAATAGTTTAGACTTTGAACTCTGTCCGATTTCTCACCTCACCTACTGTTGCATGGGATGGCTGTAGACAGTCTGTGAGTGGATGAAGGGACATGCTGTGTCTCACTAATGCTGCATTTAGGAACACTAGAGTTGGGATTTTTTTTTTTTTTTTTTTGAGACAGAGCCTCAAGCTGTCACCCTGGATAGAGTGCCGTGGCATCCCAACTCACAGCAACCTCCAATTCCTGGGCTCAAGCGAGTCTCCTGCCTCCACCTCCCAAGTAGCTGGGACTACAGGCTCCCACCACAACGCCCGGCCATTTTTTGGTTGCAGCCGTCATTGCTGTTTGGTGGGCCTGGGCTGAATTCGAACCCGCCAGTAGAGTTGGAATTTTATGAAGTTTTTACATGTCATGAAATTGCACTCTTTTAAAAAAGTGAAAATCATTCTTAGCTTACTGGCCACATGGAAACAGGCAGCAGGCCATTTGCCTGGTAGCCATTTATGTAGAAGCCAGAGCGGAGCAGAGGTAGGCTGACTCTCTTCTGGGAAGGTATTGAGCTGCTTTGTGCACCTGTCTGATGCGTGGATGGAGAGGGAAGGGACCATGCTCTGACCACCTGGCTTGGAGAAGGGAGAGCACACCCTAGCCTTTTGCATACCAAACTGACCATTGAAACTGGGGCTTTACATAGGAGCTCTGGGAGTCTTTTCTTTTTTTTTTTCCTATACTCCTTGTCTTCATTTCCATTTCTTAAACTCACATCAGTCAATCTTTGAACTTAACACATCATCATACTAGCTCTTGTTAGGATCCATTTCCTTTTTTCTAGATGACAGAAGCTGCCTGCATTCACTGTTTCATGGCCCCATCCTTCTTATTTATTTATTTATTTTTTTAGAGACAGAGTCTCGCTTTGTTGCCCTCAGTAGAGTGATGTGGCATCATAGCTCACAGCAACCTCCAACTCCTTGGCTCAGGAGATTCTCTTGCCTCAGCCTCCTGAGTAGTTGGGACTAGAGCTGCCCAACACAATACCTGGCTGGTTTTTCTTTTTCTTTTTTTTTTTTTGAGACAGAGTCTCACTGCGTCGCCCTGGGTAGAATGTTGTGACATCACAGCTCACAGCAACCTCAAGGTCTTGGGCTTAAGCGATTGTCTTGTGTCAGCCTCCCAAGTAGCTGGGACTACAGGTGCCTGTCACAATGCCTGGCTATATTTTGGTTGCAGTTGTCATTGTTGTTTGGCTGGCCCAAGCTGCTGAGGGTGCCAGCTCTGGTGTATGTGGCTGGCACCCTAGCTGCTGAGCTACAGGTGCCAAGCTTGGTTTTTCTCTTTTTGATAGAGACAGGGTCTTGCTGTTACTCAGGCTGGTTTTAATTTTTTTTTATAGAGACTGTGTCTTGCTAATTTGCCTAGTCTAGTTTTGAACTCGTGCCCTCAAAAGATCCTCCTGCCTCAGCTTCCCACAGTGCTGCAATTACAGGTGTGAGCCACTGTGTCTGGCTCCCTTCCTCCCTCCTTGAAGCAATAGGATGGCATCTTACATTCTGTGTTTCTGACTCTGACTCTCCTGTATCCCTCTCATGAGAACCCATGTGATTACATTAGCCCCACCTAGGTGACCCAGGATAACCTCCCTATCTCCAAGTCATTAATTTAATCACATCTAAAAAGTCTCTTGTGTTTCATGACACCAACCAAATCATAAAACGGAAACAGCCAAATGGAAGAGATGCATCGGATGAGGTATGTTGTGTTGAGGTGTCAGCCCATGGCCTTTCGGAGTATGCCATCCTTCCAGCACTTGGTGTGCTTCAGCCTGGGAGTTCTCTAGACCCCATTGTTTAGGCATTTTTAATGGAGAGTCTTTAGCAGGCATGATTAATTAAATCATTGGCCACTGGTAATTGGACTCAATCTTATCCCCCTTCTCCTCCCTTAAGATCAAGAATGTGACTGAAAGTTCCAATCCTTGAATCACATGGTTGGTTCTTTTGGCAGTTAGCCACCATCCTGAAGCTATATAGAGACCCACAATGAAAGAGGGCTTATTATGAAGAGTAAACCAAGTACCTGTTGTTCCGGAGCTTCTAAGGGTTTTAGTGGCTCTGTGCCAGGAATCTGGGACAGAGACCAAATATATGTGTCTTCCATATAAAATAATGTTTTCATGGGTTCCAGGGTTTAGGATGAGGCATCAGAGGATTATTCTCTTGCCTACTCCTAAACAATCGTGCCTATCCCACATGCAGACACTTTGACTCTGTCCCACCTTTCCTCAACTTCTCAACCCATTATGGCAGCAACTCAAGTTCAGAATGTCTTCTAAGTCTTATCAGCTAAAACGTCCCAGATTTCATCATCTAAATCTTTTAAGTTGCATGTGTGAACCTTTCTCTGGGTCTGACCTATCCTGGGGCATAATTTCTCTTATCTGTGTACCTGTGAAACTAGAAAACTAGTTACCTGCTCCCTAAATACATAGATGTAGAGTACAGTTGAATAGGCTTAGAATTACAGTTTTAGACGTTGCCCTTCAAAAGAGGAGAAAATGAAAGGAAAGTAGAACTGTTGGTCCTAAGCAGCTTCACGGTTAAACTCTGGTTTCAAAGCCTGGGAATAATCCTTCATGGCTTGAGACTTTGCTCTCTGAGCCCTGGATTTGCCCTCAGAGTCATGCTTCCCTTTTATGGAAGGGGTAGCACATGTTTATGTCTAAGTATAATAGTTTTAGCAGTCTGTTTCTGGCTTGTGGAGTTTTGAGAGTCTGATAGCTTTATATCATTTCATCCTTTCTTTGTGCATTTCATTTAAAGCTGGCAGTGCTTCCTCTGGTATAACATTCTTATAACCTTATGGGTCTCCCATGTATGTCATGAGGGTTCACACCATTAGACAAGACGGTCTGCTATGGAGTTTTCCTAGACAACCCCATCTCCACTTCTAGCTTGTGCTGAGGTGGCTGAGGGAATCCATGTGTCACACACCTGTGACTGAGTACTCTGACTTTTTGATCTGTCTCACACACCAGCAAGAGATAGTGCAGCCGTACTCTTGCCTTTTTCTCTAGAGCAGCTTTCCTCATAGTGAACCTCCTTGTTTTAGCATCTTTTGCATTCTTTCCTGATAGGCTAAGAATTTCCTAAATCATCAAGACCTGATTCCTTTTTAGTTAATTATTCTTCCTTCAATATATTTCTTCCCTTTTGCATTTTACTGTAGGCAGCAAGAAGAAATCTGATCTTACCTTTGTTTTGCTTGGAAATTTGCTCAGCTCAATACCAAGTTCATTGTTTACAAGTTTTGCTTTCTGCACAATTGTAGGACACAATTCAGCTTATCTCTTGCCTCCATGGGTCAAGAACTGCCTTTCCTCCAATCTCTGATGACATGTCCCTTGTTTCCTTCTGAGCCCTCACCTGCCATGTGTTCAATGTCCGTATTTGTACCAATAGCTTGTTCAGGCAATAGTGGCTTTTTTGGTCCTGCTTTTCAAACTTAGTCCAGCTTCTGTCCATTGCCAAATTCCAAAGGTACTTCTGCATTATTTGTTACTGCAGCCCCCTGACTTTGACTCCCCAGAGCTGTATTAGTCTCCTATTGCTGCTGTGACAAATTACCAAAAATTTAGTAGTTTAAAACAACACGCTTTTTTGGCTTGGCGCCTGTGGCTCAAGCAGCTAAGGCAGGCGCCAGCCACGTACACCTGAGCTGGTGGGTTTGAATCCAGCCCAGACCCGTCAAACAACAATGATGGCTGCAACCAAAAGATAGCCGGGTGTTGTGGTGGGCGCCTGTAGTCCCAGCTACTTGGGAGGCGGTGGCAAGAGAATCGCTTGAGCCCAGGAGTTGGAGGTTGCTGTGAGCTGTGATGCCATGGCACTCTACCCAGGGCGAAAGCTTGAGACTGTCTCAAAATAAAATAAAATAAAATAAAAACCCCATGCTTCTATTATCTTGCAGTTCTAGAACTCAGAAGTCTAAAATGGGTGAACATGACAGTGTTTGTTCTGGAGGCGCTGAGGGAGAATGACTTTTCCTGCCTTTTTTAGCTTCTGTGCCTGCATCTCTTGGCTCATGGCCTCTTCCCCTCTGTGCTCTGACCCTCTATGTTCCTTTTATAAAGATCCTTGTGACTGCATTGGTGCATTGGGCCCACCCACATGATCCAGGTTCATTGTCCCATCTCAAGATCCTCAGTTCAGTCTTGTCCATAAAGTCCCATTTGCCATGTAAGGTACCAGTTCACAGATTGTGGGGATTGGGATGTAGACGTCTGTGGAGGGTCTGTTAACTTAGTCTGAGCACCACACAGTGGATCTTCATTTGAAGTGAAGTTTTAAGGAAAAGCTTTTGTCTAATATTCTCTTTTTAAAAAAACCTCACGTAGGAACTTGGACACCATTGGCGTTGCTGTCGATTTGGTTCTTCTGTTTCGTGAACTACGAGTGGAACAAGAATCCCTGCTGACAGGTAACATGCCCTGTGATTCCCAGATGACTAACATCTTTGAAAGGGATTTAAAACTAATACTTTGAGTGTTCATTAATTGAAGCACATATTCTATATGTAGTGAGATAAGGAAGGTTGCATAGTGAAATAGTGAATGAGCATAAAAGAAAGTTACGGCAACTTCCTTTCCTGCTATGGGCTGAATTTCGTTGCCCTCAAGTTGTACTATGAGGTCTGTCTTAGTCTATTCCAATTGCTATAACAAAATACCTTAGACCAGTAATTTACAGATAACAGAAACTTACTGCTCGCAGTTCTGGGGCTGAAAATCTAAGATCAGCAGACGTGGTGTCTAGAGAGTCCTCTCTGCTTCACAGGTATGCCTCTTGCTGAGTTCTCACATGGCAGAGGGCAGAGGGGCAAATAAGCTCTCTGGGATCCCTTTTGTCAGGGCACTGATCCTACTCACATGGGCATCACCTTCATGACCTTGTCACCTCACAAAGGTCCTACCTCCTAATACCAACACATTGGGGATTAGATCTCAACATAAAAATTTTAGAGGGACAGAAACATTCAGACAATAGCAAAGTCCTAACTCCCAGGTCCCAGATTTGGAGATAGGATATTTAGAGAGGTGATTAAGGTAAAATGAGGATAAATGATTGATGTCCTTAGAAGGAGATGAGATTAGGACACCTGAAGACACAGGGAGATAATGCTTCTACTAGCCAGGAAGAGAGGCTTCAGATGGAGCCAGCCCTGCTGACACCCTGCTCTTGGACTTCTGGCTTCCAGACGTAGGGGAAAACAAGCGCCTGTTATTTAAGCCACCTAGTATGTGGTCCTTTGTCATGGTGGCTTGAGCAGACAAATATACTGTCCTTCCATGTTTAATGGATGTGAGAAACTCTATTTTAGGTTAGGTTTCCTGTGTGATTCGAACAGTGACCAAAACAGGCTGTACCTTCAGGGAGCTCACGTTCCTGTAAGGGAAGCCAGATGTTAAATCTCTTAAGTCACATGTCTGGTGTGAGAGGAAGCAAGATTAGCTCTGATAGTTGCAGCTATCGAAATGGGATTAAGAGAACACCAAGTTTCTTAGTGTGAAGAGCTGGAAGCTTTTCTAGATTTATTTGAATGTTTTTGGTCTTCGTACTTCTCCCTTGGACTGGGCTTATTATCGTAACATAAAATTAACCATAAAATTTTAATATATGATATTTTTGTTTAATCAGTTGAAAAATTGAAGTACTTCATGGGTAAACCGAAGTCATTTGATGAGAAAAGTATTTTTTTTTTTTTTTTTTGGAGACAAAGTCTCACTGTGTCCTACCTCAGGAGAGTACCGTGCTCACAGCAACCTCCAGCTCTTGGACTTAAGTGATGCTGTTGCCTCAGCCTCCCAAGTAGCTGGGACTACAGGTGCCCACCACAACGCCTGGCTATTTTTTGTTACAGTTGCCATTGTCGTTTAGCTGGCCAGGGCCAGGTTCCAACCCACCAGCTTCCGTGTATGTGGCTGGTGCTATAAAGGGCACAGAGCCGATGAGAAAATCTTAATGTAAATATTCAGGCTTATAAATTAGATGTACTAGATTATAGGTTTAAAAATTTTGTATCATAGTGAGGAATGATTTTACTTTATAAAATAATTCAATAAATACTTCCTTTAAATGTGATTTTTTCCAGCTGTATTTAAGTTTAATATGATTTAACTTATAAGTTGTTTTCTATATAGTTCCGAGTGCCTATGCTTACTATATAATACAAACCTTACTTTTGTTCATGGGAATGTGCCTGCTATTCTTGGCAGGTAGATGAGAACTAGAGGTGACAGTCTCTTTTACAGACGCAGGAACTGAAGCACAAGTGTGAAGCAGGTTTAATTAGTGTGTTGAGGCACTGCCTGGTGTAGATTGATTCTGATTCTGTTTTGTGATTTTTTAGTGTTTTAATTTCAAACTCTATTTGCCAAAAAATTCTTGGGTCTATGTATTTGATTTAGAAATCTTCTTATAGGACATGGTAGTTTTACTTTATTTTACTTTATTTTATTTTATTTTAAGGCAGAGCCTCAAGTTGTCACCCTGGATGGAGTGCTGTGGCATCACAGCTCA
>CAUYON010181528.1:0-24552 GCA_963573935.1 Arctocebus calabarensis
AAGTTTCTGGTGTGATTTTAGTTTAATTTATGAAAATGTATTGAGCAAGTGTTATTGGCCAGCAGCTATGCTGAAATCCTAGCATATTACCATACACAGGAATATTGTTATTGTATACTAGAGAAAGGCCTTGTATTATAGGTCCCACAAGTAATAACTACTTTCTCATAGAATCTGTAGTTTTTTATACTTAATAAATCAGTTTGATAACTTTAAAATCTTATTAAGAAAACCCTTGTCTTCTTTGCTGTCAAATAATTCCTTTTATATTCCTTTAAATGATTTTTTTTTTTAAAGACAGAGTCTCACTTTGTCATCCTCAGTGGAGTGCTGTACCGTCACAGCTCACAGCAACTTCCAGCTCTTGGGCTTAGATGATTCTCTTGCCTCAGCCTCCTGCGTAGCTGGGACTATAGGCTGCCACTACAACGCCCGGTTATTTTTTGTTGTTGTTGCAGTTTGGCCGGGGTGGAGTTTCAACCCACCACCCTCAGTATATGGGGTCAGCACCCTACTCATGAGCCATAGGCGCCGCCCTAAATGAAATATTTTGATAATAAAATTTCTCCTCCTATTGCCTGAGGCCAGGAGTCTAAGACCAGGCTGAGATACAAAGCCAGAACCCCATCTCTATTTTAAAAAATAGAAAAATTATCTAGGCATAATGGTGTATGCCTTTTGTTCTAACTACCCAGGAGGTGGGGGGGGGAGAGGGAGATAACTTGGACCCAGGAGCTGGAGTTGCAGTGAGCTCTGAGGACACTACTACCCAGTAGCCTGGACACAAAAGAAGACCATCTCTCAAAAAAAAAAAAAAATTCTCCTCTTTCTTTATTCTAACGGAGGACACAGGTTTTATTGATGATGAAAATTATATTTAATTTGTAACTCTATTTCTTCCTCCTTTCTTTGTTGTTGAGTTCCTATTCTATCTTTTCATGATGTAGTTTCATGCTTAATTTTCTATCTTGTTCTCTTTTGTTTCCATACAAAGACTTTTTTAGACACCTTTCATACTCAATCTACTTTCTCCCATGAGCACCCCATTATTTTTTCTAAAAGATTTTCCTTGAATTAAAAAATGCATGCCATACAAATTTATTGTCATTATGCAGTCTGTCCGTGTAGACTGAAATTACCCAAGAGCACATGTTTCCATTTTGAAAAAGTGTCTGTCCCTATCTGTTTTTACAGTTAACCTTTGAACTTTAATTTCTCACTGGCCCCTGGTTCCCTCCATCCCCAGCCTCATGCCATTTAAACTAAGGCCAAAGTTGATGTTCTTACTCATCCTGATAATTCTTCCTTAAGAGGCCACACGTTAATTTTCTTTAAGACGTAGTCCAAAGACTATCTTCTTCAAGAAGTTTTGGCTAAGTGTTCCTTCTTCAAAGCTAATGGTATGAAATTTGCTCTATCTTTTTCATTCTGTATACTTTTATAATCCAGCAGGGATGTATTTCTGAGGATTACTATAACATCCTACCTCCTGTTCTCATCCCAGTATATTCATTTCTCTCTTCTACATGAAACTTAATTTTCTTTTCCATCTAAGGCTGATCTACCTGTGCCTCTGGATCTCAAGATGGTTTTAGGATATGTCTTCAAATGTTTTCACAATCCTTCCTAAGAATTGAGGGGTGGATCCCCTCCCCTTGAATTTTGGGCCAGTCTTGGTGGCTCCCTTCTAATGTATGGATGAGAAACCCCCTAACATCTCAGGCTAGGTTAGGGAAGGCAGTTCATCTCTACCAGTTTCCCTGAAATATCTTGGGAGCCCTGAGGTGACATATGAGACATCTTGACGTTGAGACATCTTGGGAGCCCTGAGGTGACATATGAGAAGCCGGCCTATCCGACCTCTGCAAGCTGCAGAGACCACATACAGAGGCCACCCAGAGATGAAGATACCCAGGGTAGTCCACCACCACAACCTCCCACAGTTTGAATCTTTCCAGGGTCACCCATAAGACACATGAGTGAACAAAACTTAGATGACTTTAGCCCATGGCTTCTGAGCTGCCCCAGGTGACTGAGTAGGACAGACACTTAGTATGCCTACTGAGTCCTGCCCAAATTGCAGATTTGTGAGAAAAGTCACATACCCTGTAAAGCCCTGTTCAGTTGTAAGCTCCCCCCTTGGTTGGCGTCTCAGCTCAGCGAGATTCCTCAGCTTTACTTGGCTTCATCTCCCAGCTCCACTATCTGAATGTGCTGCACAGAGACTGTCCAGGCAAACGGGGTTCTCATGCGCCTCCACTTCTCACAAATCACACCCAGGCACATTTTAGTAACGCTATGGAAACAGTGAACTCACCACCACTTCTATCATTATGATAAGAAGTGGGGCCTTCTTTTTTTTTTTTTTTTTTGGAGACGATCTCATTTTGTTGCCCCCATTGAGTGCTGTGTGTCGGCCTAGCTCATAGCAACCTCAAAATCCTGGGGAAAGGGATCCTCTTGCCTCAGCCTACCAAGTAGCTGGGGCTACCGGTATTCATTGCAACACATAGCTAATATTTTTTACTTTTAGTACAGAAAATTCTTGCTCTTGCTCAGGCTGATCTCAAACCCCTGAGCTCAAGCAATCCATCCACCTCAGCCTCTTAGAGTGTTAGGATAATAGGCGGGAGCCATCCTGCCCAGCCAGAAGTGGACCTTTTATTAAGGCAAATAAAACAATGCAAAGACAAGATAAAGATAAAATTCAAAGGCAGAAATCCCTTGCTGTGGAAGAGAAGGGTTATACCATATAGTCTTATTAATTGTTGTGTAGGGTTCTTAGTAGTTTGAAGTACATAAATGATGTCATTTTGTTTTTATTTTGAAGACAGTACATTTGAAGACATATCCTTTTTTATTTTGATTTCACCCCTTTAAAGTAGGAATAAATAATATATGAAAATTAATTTTGCTTCTTAAGAGATATGAAATCTATATTTTGAGAGTTTATTGACATGTGCAGGGCATCTCAGCATTTAGGCATTCTTTAACATCTTATAATCTTCATGTAAAATTTTAAGCTATAATTTTTTAGCTTTATAGATGAGAGCAATGAAACAAGGAAATGATAGCTACTGTGTCCCATTTCTACAAGATGTTTAAAAACATCATATTGTGAAGCTTTTCCATTTTACATACATCTCAAGTACAGGTATTACTTAGTTTTCTTTGGAATGGCTTTTTGAATTTAATTTCCTCTAAACTAATTTTGCTTTTCAAACTGTTTTGCTGTTGTAATTATAACATATTGGTTACACCGTTAAAGAAAAATTTAGTTGTTATAAAATGCAGAATCTAAATTAATCTTCTTTGAGGTATAAATCAATTCTCCGTATTGAAAAAAACCAGGCAAAGAGTTTAAAATGCTTTTAATTTATTGTAGTGATAAAACAAACAGCTTTGGGAAAGTATCTCTTTAGTAATTATTACCAGCATACTGAGGCATTTTGAAAAGTAGTGTAAACGCCCTAAAAAGGAAGCAAAAAATGCAAAACAAAATAAAATAAACAATAGAGATAGTCACAGTCATTTGAAAAATAAGAACATTTTCAGACAATGCAAAGAATAAAATCTGGAAAAATTACATAATGATGAATCTCCTATTGTTGTTCAAATGAGTGGGATGCTGCCTCTGGGATGTGTAGGCTGGGAAGGAGGTTTCTTCTGCGAGTTAGAGGAGTAACTTACCCTTGCCCCTGAAGGCTTCCCTCTATCAGAAGGGCTGAAATTCTGATCTTTACATTTTTGCTTCTAGGAGTAAGGTAAAATTTCAAGGCATTTTCGTTATAAATCAACTATATTTTAATTCTAAGGCACTATTAACCTCACAGGAGTTAAGGAAAATCTTAACTACTATGAGTAGCAGTTACCCCCTACTCAACAAATAAATAGGCAAATTAATATGTGAGCTTAAGCTGGAGTACGACTAGTGACCAATAACTAGAGAACAAACTGGAAAAGTGAAGTGGCCTCAAAGGAAAGTGCTAATGTTACTGAAGCAGTAAGAGACAGAGTCGTCTGTCAGTTGCAAGATGGGAAACTTAAGATCTTTAAAGTAAACTCCAGTGATTCCAGGCTGATAGCACCCCCTGGTTCCAGCAGAAGCCAAAGCAAATCCCATCTAGAAGATAGCAACTTCCATGTAAGCTGTAGGATTTTTACAGATTAAGCACAAACAAATTTAACTCACAATAAAGACCAGTAAAATCCCTAAAACAAAACCTCCATGAATGGAATTTAGCAAAAGCAATGAGAAAGATTTCTCCAAGGACTTCAGATGTGGAAAAAGACAAAAAGAAACCCATATAACTATAAATTAAATGTTTAAAAATATGAAAAGCAGAACTAAACATGCAAAAGCATAGACCTCAAAAATGACTATGAATATTAGAAAAATACATCTAGATATATAGAATAAAGGTTTAAAGAATACAGAATACAGATAGATACATATAAAAGTTATATAGAATAAAATTTTTTTTATTTATTTTTATTAAATCATAGCTGTGTACATTAGCACAATTGTGAGGTACAATGTGCTGGTTTCATATACAATCTGAAACATTTTCATCAAACTGTTTAGCATAGCCTTCATGGCACTTTCCTAGTTATTGTATGAAGACATTTGTATTCTGCATTTAGTAAGTTTCATCTGTACCCTTATAAGATGCACTGTACCAATGTAGAGTCTAAACACCAAATCAGACACAGATGAAGTGAATTAAAAAAAAAAATCCAGGGCAGCACCAGTGGCTCAAAGGAGTAGGGCTCCGGCCCCATGGGCCATAGGTGGTGGGTTCAAACCCTGCCCCAGCCAAAAACTGCAAATAAATAAATAAATCCAAATAAATTCTATAGTACAGGGAGAAAACAAAAGGATGGAAGAATGAAGAAGAAAGTTTTAGAAATATGGAGGAAAGAATAAAGTTCAATGTAAATTGAAGGAACTACCAACAAATCAGACTAGAGAAATGAAAGGGGAAATATTTATAGAGATAATGGCTAAAAATAAAAGAAGACCATGAATCCACATGTAAGAGAAGATAAGTAAGTGTACCAAGCAGGATTAATTAGGAGGAGAAAAGAAAAAACCTATACCTTCACACTTTGTGATGGAACAATGTAAAACCAAAGAGAAGCTCTTAAACACAGCCACAGAGGCAAGGCAGATTGATCATCGACAAAGAGGCTGCAAGAACAAAAGCTGTAAGATAAAGAACCGCCAAGCAGGGGGGTCCGATCTGCGGCTGGCTCGTGGGTCAAGTGCTGAATTTATGAGCACTTTTTTGCTTACCTGTGACTTCAGATGTCACAAAAAGTGTGGCCAGACCTTTGTTTGCTGATCAACTTTCGTCAGTGTTTGTGAATTTAGGGCGTGGTCCAAGACCAGTCTTATTCTTACAGTGTGCAGTGGGGAAAAGTAAAGATTGGACACCCGAGAGAAAGAAAAATGACCATAGACCAGAAGATAGAAGAAGAAATGGTGCTCACATAAAATGGTAACAACGTAGGTAAACATTTTCTGTATGGGGGAATAAAAATAGGATGTCTAATTTATAGGTTAAAAAGAGAAGGGAACTATTACAGTGTTCTAGAACAGTGCATAACGCCCTACTCACTTGTGTATTCTCATTCAGTGGGTTGTGTAGCTACCCTGAAGATTACGATGGGTCCCTACCCGATATTTGGTTTAAATGCCAAGACTGATGACGGACCCCCTGCATATACACATAGGCAAAGAGGGCATGAAAAAGTTCATTACTCATACAGTGAGGCTTCCTAGGAAAAGCAGGGAAGCTCCAAGCATTCCAAAACTGACTTGAGAGGGCTAGAAAAGGAAACTGGCTTGAAGTTTTTATGTTGGTTGGGGTGGGGCTGGGTCATCTGTGTGGTTTTAAAGTTCCATAGGGACAGATGGAAGGAGGGAGAACCTGGGCACTCTTACTCACTATGGGCAGAGAGAGAACAGAGAGTGAGGCTGAAATGTTGTCAACAGCCAAGCATTGAAAAAAGTAGAGTCAAGGGCGGTGCCTATGGTTCAAAGGAGTAAGGCGCCAGCCCTATAAGGTTCAAACCCAACCCTGGCCAAAAAAAAAAAAAAAAAAAATGTAGAGCCAGGTTTTTAGTATAATTCTCCCCTCCTATATGACTGATAACTAAAACATGCCATATTTAATTTGATTTTGAACTGAAGCCATTATGGTGGCTGTGAGCCCTACCATCTGAGGCCAGTGAGGAAAGTGAAAGTTGTTTATTCAAGAGCCTAACTTTATGTATGCTGAGAAGTAAGATAAGCGCCTTGGTCATTGCCATGGTGTGACAGTTTCTGTCTCCTCTAGAATTCATGTCAAAGGCAATTCGCAGTGCCACCATATTAAGAGGCATGGCCTTTGGGAGGTGATTAAGTCATAAGGGCTGTGCACTCAGGAGCAGGATTTGCACACCGAGTTCATGGTTAAAGGCGTGCCTGCCTGCTCTTCTGACGCTTGGCCCTGTGAGGATGGTGTTCCCTCCCCAAAGGACGAGGGAGCAGCAAGGCGCCATCTTGGAACAGAGCAGATTCAGCAGACACCAGTGCTGGCACCTTGATTTTGGACTTCCTGGACTCTAGAACTGTAAGAAATAAATTTCTATTCCTTATAAATTATCCAGTCTGAGGTGTTTTGATAGAGCAGCATAAATGGACTCTTAACAGCCAGAATGCAATAATCAGCCCTGCCCGCACATTTCTCCTGACTCCTGTACTATTGCCCATGGTCTGGTGGTCTGGATTGACCTATGGCAGAAACTATTCTTTGAATAAGATTGGGCTCTTTTGGGTGAAGAACACTGGGAATCTCTTGTCTCACGGAGACAGTATAAATAAGTCGTCTGTTGGGTGTCTATAAGACTAGAAATTCAAGGTCAAGGTGTCATCCAATAGGGTTGCTCTTGAGGCCTCTTTTGCTTTCATCCTCCATATGTGTGTCACCTACATCCTAATTTCTTCTAAGGACACCTGTCATGTTACTTTGGGGCTCACCCACATGACCTCATTGTACTTTTATTACCTCTTTAAAGGTCCCGTCTCCAATACAAATATATGCTAGGTACTGGGGTTAGGAGTTCAATATGAGAATTTTGGGGAAACAGAATGTGGCCCCCCAAAATGTACATTGTTACTTTGAAGATAAAGGCAAATTGTAGTGAGTAGCTGTTGAAATAGACCCTGAACATCAGGCAAGTCTATAGTATCAGTTGCTGATTGGATAGATAGAGCCAGTAATTTCAATAATATTGGGTATGAGTGCCATAATGGGTGGGATTACAGTTTTAAAAGATTGTGGTCGAATACTGTGAGGCACCATTCATTTTTCCCAACTTTAAGAATAGGACAAATAGGGCTAAATAGGAGAAGCAGTGCGGATAACAATTTCTCTAAATAGGTCTTACATAATGGTCTTAATTCTGCAAGTCTCTGTTTTAATTTACAATGGCCACTATTAAGTATTTTAACTATGGAGAGCTGGCCCATCAGGTTCTATTTTACCAATCCAGTTTGTAAAGGCCAAAGATTTAATTTAATTTTAATTTATTACCCACTGTGTTACAGCGTCCATGCCCAGTGTAGGATATTGTAAGGCGGTGGGTCTGTGGTCCTGGGGAATCTAAAGAAGGCAATAATTCTGATAATGAAGGTGAGCCATACTTATCTGCACTCTATTGTATGTTCAACAACTCCCCTAAGATTATTGGGAATATGTTTTTTAAGTTTAGTGATATAACTAAAGGTAGAACCGTAGTTTGGGCCACAGTCCTGATGAAAGCCCTGAGGTTTGCCAGTTGTTATCTTTCAGCAGATATTAAAGTGAACTTAGAACCTCCATTGTAGAAGTGCAAAAGCTGGTTGGCACCCTTTCATTTTGTATGTACAGATGCTTTTACGATTAGGTCGAATTGTGGACTTCTGCTTCAGTGTTTGGTTTGTTTGTTTTCTCCTCCTGTATTGGGCTTGCTTTTTTTCTTTTCTTTCTCTTTCTCTGTTTTGCTCTTCCCTCCTTTCTTTCGGCCTGCCTGTCTTCTTGGTGTTAAGGCTTTACTTGGGGGTTGAAAGTTTCACTTTACCCTACTCCTATTTTTCAGTTTCTTCTTCAAAACAGTCTAAGATCAGTGCTGTCAGGGTCAGGGCCTCTCTCGTGCCAGTGGGGGAATCAGCCCTGGTTGTCCCACATCAGCGAGGACATTCTCCGCCTGACCCTGAGGATGAGGATCGTTTTTGGTGAGAGGGGCATGAGCAGCCTCAGAGGCACCAATGAGCCGTCTGCACCTCCAGAAGTGTGACCGCAGCGAGCCAGGCAGTGGCTACTTTTCCATCTGAGTGGCCACTCCAGGGCCTGATATTTTGCACAGGGCCGTGTTTTTCAACCTTTTTTATTTCATGGCATGCTTAAACCTATAGTTAAACTCTCACAGAACGTTTTAATTATGTTGATCAAAAAAGAAAAAGTAAAGAAAGAATATATTGGCTGTGCTTTGAATTTCTTTTGAAAGAATTCAATTGACCTTTGAAAATTTTCGCAGTGCCCCTAAGATCCTCTCCGGGCACACCAGTGTGCCAGTGCTACGTCTGAGTACTTCATCAAATGGAGCTAACACCTGCGAGGGGCATAAAACCAATGGGTCCAGAGTAATAGTCCTTCTCCTGAGCCTGGTGTCAAACATGGTTCATGCCAGAATCAGGACACACAGTTCAAGCTGAGACACAGGTCTGGGAGACACGTAAGAGCCGGGGTCCCTTTAACAAGTGATACCATCCACCTGCCCCTAACGCCAGCTATAACTTCTGACTTAGGTCTGTTACATCTATAACAAAGGCTTGGTAGAACTCAGCAAATGCAGCACAAACAGGAACAGCTTGAAAGCTGGCCAGAAGGCTGCAGATCCAGCTGCCAAACCCAAGCTGTAGTAAAAAGACTTCCAGTGCTGGCGATTGTGGTCTATACTTTCTGCTCACAGAGCCAATAGTTGTGCCACCTGCCCTCCCCAGTAGAGCCACACTGGTGTCTTCGTAGCCATTTTTGAACTTCTTTTGGATACATTCTGCTTTCTCTAGTAAGTTAATTATATGAGTAATAAACCTCTTTATTTGTTTATGTGTGCACACCATGGTACCATCAGACTCAACACCCAAACCAAACTGTGGATGGATCCATCCTTTTGCACCAGGAGGGCCACGACAGCTGGGCTAGAGTGTGAGAATGTGCACTTCGGACAAGCTCTCATGTAAGGCCACTTGGGTAGCAAGATTCTGGAGTTCTTTTATTGTTTGAGGATTTAAGATGCTGAATAGTTTTAGTATTTTAAAATATAAATGTGTAGCACATAATTCTTAGGGTAACCACAAAAGACAAAGTTTATAACAGCCAGAATTATTCAATGAAAGGGAATAATTCTGGCTCTTATTTATGAGAAATAAGTCCATAAAAAAGTAAGATAAGTAGAAACAAAAGAATAAGATGTGTCTCATCTCTGCATATATTTGTATAACAAACTCAAATGCGTCAATGATCTCAGTAAACATAGAAAAAGTAAAAAATAGAATTTGTTTATATGTCATTTTTGAAGACTAGGAAATATAAGTATAGAAAGCTTAAACGTCAAAGATTAGAAAAATGCATACCCAACAAATACTAGCCAAAAACGAGGAGAAAAAAGTGAGGATAACTATATTAATATCAGAAAAATGCATCTTTGATCAAAAGATCTTTGACATGAAGGTAGTGAACACATGATGATAACAGGCTTACCTCACTAAGATTTTGTTATAATTCTAAACTAATATCCACCAATAAAATAACTTCAAATGGTGAGGACTAAGACCTCTGAATATATATATATGTGTGTACACAGTGGCCACAGTTTGTGTGTAATTTAAAATAGTGTGCAGTTTAAGATTGCACATGAAATTTATGGCCACCCTGTATATATACGTATATATGTAGAATATATACATATATGTAATAGGTAGGAATGTAAACAGGTACAATCTGCTTGGGATTTATATTTAAAGTTTAACAGTTTCATGTAATAAGATTTATTATCTCTCTCTTAATTATATGCCTTAACGAAAATCTGTGTGTACGATGATATATCATTGTAATAGCAAAAAAATTAGCAACACTTTAAATGTCCATCCAGAGGAAAATAAAGGTGGTATATTCATGCAATAAAATATTATGTAGTAGCAAAAAGGAATGAATTCTAGCTACACATAATATGGGTATACCTTAGAAAATATTATTTAGGGAAAAATTTAAGTCACTGAAGATTACAGAGGGTACAAATCTACTCTTATATATCTCAGAAATAAGCAAAAGTAAACATAATGTTTATGAAGATATACAAACAACTTAAAAATCAAGGGAAAATACATCCTAAAATTAGTAGAGTGGTTTCTTATGGTAGCAGGAGGCTTAGAGAAGAGATGAACATTTAAGTAGATGCTAAAGTATTTATAACGTTATTATTCTTAGCTTGCATCGTGAATTATTTTCCTTAATTGAAATAATTATTTTTATGCATAACATGTTACATATACACTCATGAATCTGATATTATAAAAATTTAATTAAAAATATGAAAAATATAGGAGGCTTAGCTCATGCCTAACATATAGCAAACAACAAAAAAAATTCTAGCCTTTGCGGTTGTTATAAAGAAAAATCTTTGCCTATAATCCCAGCACTTGGGAGGCCGAGGCAGGTGGATTGCCTGAGCTCATAGGTTCAAGACCAGCCTGAGCCAGAGTGAGACCCCTGTCTCTAAAAAATAGCGGGGCATTGTGGTGGGCGCCTGTAGTCCCAGCTACTTGTGAGGCTGAGGCAGGAGGATCACTTGAGCAAAGATGACACGGCACTCTACCAAGGGTGACCAAGGGAGACTCTATCTCAGAAGGAAAAAAAAAAAAAGAAAAATCTTTTGAGAATTAAAATTAATAATTACCCACAATAGAGAAAAATTAGGCTTTAGTAACAGGTAACTATAGGAATCCAGAGCACATGAGGCCCCAGGGGCCTTCTCGGGCTGTGAGAGGAATGATAATGTGGGGGTGGTTAATCGTCACTGAAAGGGATCCTTGGGGTCCTGGATGCAAAGAATGTGCCATTTCCTCCATGTCTGGCTTTAACACCACCTTCATGACATGTTCAAACATCTTTGGAAAATGCTTACACAGTTTGGGGGGATGTTCAGACACCTTTGGGAAATTTCAGAAATGCCACTTTTACCATTGATTCTGCCCTATTTATTTCCCAGTTCAGAATGTACATTAAGATTTTATTAACAATGTACATTAACATTTGTGAAAAAACCCTCCACCCATTAGCAAACAAAACCCCCAAGCCCATTTAGCTTTATTTAACTAAGCAGTGCCCTGTTTGATCATGAGACTCTCTTCTCTCACTGTAACAATTAGTGTCTTATGGAACTGATTTTTTCCTTAGACCTCACATTAGGAAAGGCAGGTGTACTTAATTTTATGTGAAGCAGAGATATAGGGCCACATGTCAGCCAGAGAGCTGAGATGAGGTGAAACAACTTGACTTCATAAGGGAAGAGTGTAAAGAATTTAAAACCTGGACATTAAATCAGGCTTTGGCATCGTTGCCATATATTGGTTTACATATTAAAATTCCTCTTTGTACATGTCCTTGTGGCAATGCAGATTCAGTCTGTGCTTCTGAAGGCATTGTGTGCGTGTGTGGTTGGGGGTGCATACGTGTGTGGGGGTCGCATCAGATTTTCTGCTAACAAATTGACAGCAGCATGTAGCCAGCCATATCATTTCTCAGTCTGAGTTTGGGAGTTTAAATTATTAAGGAGTTTGATGACCTGGAACAAGCAGTTCAGCTGGCCAACGCTTTGGAGGAATGAAGCCAAAGAGAAACCCAAAAAAGACTTACTTCCTGTGATGTGTGGTAAATGGAACATTTTAAGCTGCTAATTTAAACTCCTCATATTTTGGGCACATAATATTCCACTAAAAATCATTTGAGCCTTCTTCTAATGTACTTTGCAATCTTCAGTTTTTCTGTGTTTTTTATTTGTATGGAGTAAGTTAGGAAGAGCAATGGCTTCAAACCAAAAAGGCTGATGATTTTTGAAAACAGAAATGGCCTAAAATATTTCTGTCTTTTGATGCCCTGGGTCATGGTGTTCTATTGAGGAAGTTTGGGCACAGTAAACTTACACACTGTTTCCTTTCCCCCTTTTTTTCAAACCTAGACTCTAGCAAAAACATTTTTTCATCCTCAGTTAATTACATACAGCCTATTTTTAAAGCTTCGGGGTAACCCATAACTTATCTTACCCCATGGAACTTGTGTCTACATTAACAGAAGAAGAAAAGACTGAATGAACAAGCCTAATTAATATTCTTTGTTTATCTTAATTTTTTCCTGAAATTGCTTTAAAGACTTACAGATGTGCTGGTATGAACATTTCCTTCCCCAACTACATTCTGTAACCCTAGGTTGATTTGGGTGCCCATTCTGGATACCCAAAATGTTACTGCAGTGGATAGGTAATGATCATTTAGTTAGAAAGCAATATCCAACATCCGTAGGGGGAGCTTGAATTTTGTGAAAAACAAAGAAAGGTATTGAGAAAGACTGTGCCAATACTATTGATATCAGCATGAGGCAACTAAAAAGCAAATTATGTGTGTCAAACTGTCCGCTGTGCTAATTTCAAGTGCAGGTTGAGTTCATCAAACTGTTGACTTCATATGCTGGGATAATCATCTTTTATTTTTAAAACTTATTTAGCAACACACTCTGATTTTTAGCATCTGCATTTCCTCAAAGTTCATTTTAGACACTTTATTTGTTTTATTAGTAGGAACATTTGCTCTCTTCAGCCCACTCTGTGTGAATACCCGGCGTCCCTTGCTGAGAAGCGGCGCTGTTCCCTGTTCCAGTGGCACTCTCTGACATCAGTGCTCTCTGCAGCCCATTCCATAGGCACCTGTTCCAGTGGCACCTCTGACATCAGTGCTCTCTGCAGCCCATTGCATCGGCATTCTTTATTCTACATCTGGCCTCGAGAGTTGCTTTTGTTGGTGGGAAAAGTAACTTCATTATTAAAATCTGAGCTGAAAACAGATTGCCCCTAATTGAGGAAAAGTCTGAATGCTCTGACGCTTCCTGGAGAACGTTAAATATTTCCCATTATTTTTTGGACACTTTTGCATCCAGGGCTACCTTTTCACATTCACTGCCTATTTTAACCTTCATACCATCCAAGATGTTTTCAACGCAATAAAACTCAGACAGAAAGATATTTTATGAATGATGTAAGCTGCTGAGTGTCAGCCGCTGGATTGTAATCCTTCCCGCCACAGCACATTGAACTTGCTGTGGTGCTGCCTCAAATGTGTTGTGTCCGTAGTTATGCATGCACAGTCTATGGGCCCACTTCTTTGACACTGTATTTCCTGTTTAGCAAAACACATGTCATGGTAAAAGTCCTTGATCTAGCTGTTTAGGCTCTTAAATTTTAGAGCAGCTTGCTCTCTCTCTGTCCCTTATTTTCTCTCTTTTTGTCTCAAAGATTTGCCTTCATTTTGTTAAGGAATAGCAATGGGGAAATGGCACACATATTTTCAAAGAGAACTGCATATTTCAGGTGTGTTTGAAGGATGAATGAAATTCTGCCAAGTGCAGGGAGAGGGATGAACTGGCCATGGAGGGGGCAAGAAAAATATAAAGGCGTTGGTGTGTGGAAGTGCGTGACATGTTCAGGGATAAAATACAGAAAGTGTCTAAACACAGGAAACTTTTTGAAGCATTTCTCAGACTTTCTGTTATAGATGCTGACTGATAATTTGATAAACCATGTAAAATAAGTATACAGGAAAGTCCCATTGTGAGACATTGAATTGAAGCCCTGAAGATCAATTGGTCTTAGTTAATGTTTAAACGGAATCCCACACTTCATTTTGAAACTCAAAATCCTTGTAATGATTCAGTTTCTGGGTTTCTGATATAGCTGGATTTTATCTGAATTGTGTTAAGCAAAAGACTGCATATACAGTCGAACCTCCATAGGTGACCACCTCCCTGCATTTACCACCTCCTTCAGTTGACCTAATTTTCACAGATCAGGCAGGATCACATGTACATATGGATACAATAGGACCAGTTCAGCCTAGTTCCCTATGTTGACCACCTCCATATGTTGCCCAGTTTGTTACAGTCCCCTAGAACTAATATCTAGTTGTATATTGGAAGCCAAGATGTAAAAGGACATGTTTTTCAAGCCCTGTCTTCCAGCAGTTGTTTTAAAATATCCTCAAATGATGACCACTTATGTCTTTTAAAAAATATCTTTATAACTTTCCTATGTATAGTGTTAGAGGTTAATACATGATCAATAAATTCTTCTTTATTTCTAATTAAACTCAGAACCCTCCTAAAAAGGCCTCACTGGTGTCTACAGGGATATTTTTACATATTAGAATCTGTGCTTCTCTCAAATCACACAAAATTGTCATGAAGACAGGAGCCTCAGCTCTGTTTCAGGTCTTACTCCTTTAGCTGGACATACTTTTACAGGGAAAAAATTGTGTAAGTGATCTTACCTAAGGAATTTGTTAAAATACAGATTATTAGGTGATACTTGCAGACTGTTGATTTGGAATCTAATGGTTAGATCCTTTAATTCACTTGTCTGTGATTCTTTTGAATCAACATGATTCTTATGTGGAGACAGGTTTGAAAACCATTGCTCTCCCAAAATGAGAAAGGTCAGTGCTTTCATTCATTCATTCATTCATTCATTCATGGAAGAGCCCCCTATGTGTCAGAAGTTGGGGAAATAAAACATAATCCCTCATCCTAAATATAACCAGTCTCTCTCTATATAAATATATTTATTTTAAAAACTACTTACTCAGATAACTGTTACAATAGAAAGAGACCTTTCTGTGGAAGACTTAAATTTAAAGGAATCTAAAAAAGTTTCATGGGGAAGAATCTGGGGATTTGGAAGATAGGTAAGAAGAGTTTGCCAGGCAAAGAAGAGCTGGAGCTATCCAGGGAAAGGGATTATTAGCCGTAAGTGGAAGAAATCTCTGACAGGTTTAGGGAGTAGCAGGAAATTTAGGGTCTCTAGATTATGGGATAGATGAATAGGGAAGTGGGAAGATGAATAGCAGAAGTTAATTTTGGAAAGATAATTAGAAAACAGAAGTTCTATGGTATGAATTTTCCTTTTTAACCTTTATTGGGGAATCAACCAAGCTTCTTAAAGGATGTTTAAATGTGAACAATTTGCTTTAAGAATGGTAATTCTCCTTGCAGTATGGAAGGGGGATTCAAGAGCAAGAAACTGTTGAAAAGAAAGTCAGCTTGTTCACCTTTCTTTCTCATTCTTTCTCTTTCTTTTCCCACCTTCCTTTCATTTACCCCCACTTTTCTTTCTCTCTCCGTGCATTTCTTTCTCTTTCTTTCTTCTCTCTTTTGTCTCCCCTTCTCTCCTTCCCCTTTTCCCTCTTCTTCCTTCCAACAAATATCTGTTGAATATTTACCATGTGCTAGACCCATTATTAGGCTTCCAGGTTACAAAAAATGAATAAAAGATGGCCCCTGGCCAAAAGAACCCATTGTCCAGAAGGGCAAGCAGACAAGTCAACCTACCTTATAGGGTGGTAACAGTTTTGAAGATAGGAAAAGTATTGTCAAGAATAAAATGATGAAGGCCTGCAGTAATGCAATGGTAATGAGTGAAGTCAGTAGATTGGAGCTAATTGTGTGCTGGGCATGATATAACCATTCTCTATTATGGGTATTATTATCAAACTTGTGAGGTTTGATAATAATTAAATAATAATTCTAATTATCTTTCCAAAATTAACTTCTGCTACCACTTCCCTACTCATCTATCCCATAATCTAGAGACCCTAAATTTCCTGCTACTCCCTAAACCCATCAGAGATTCTGTATAATCTGAGAGAATGGTTATATTGTGCCCAGCACAAAACTACTTAAGATGTGAACACACAAGCGCCCTGTAAAATAGTATATTCAAGACTTATTTTATTGATAAGGAAATGGAATTACAGAGAGGTTCAGTGACTTTTCTGGGGTCTCATGGCTAGTAAGTAGCACAGGTAAGATTAATTTAAACCAGTAAGCATTGATTCTAGAATCTATGCTCTAAAATGGATGGAAGGTATGAGGGATGGGGAGAAGTATGTGAAGACTATCGTATTTTTGACTTGAGACATTGAGTAGATGATAACTCTACTCATTGAGAGAGGGATGACATGGGGAGTGTGGAAGAAAGATAACGAACTTAATTTAGTAAATATTAACTTTGAGGTATGTATAATATTAATAATCTTCTAGAAATATGGGTCTGGAGCTTAGGGAAAATATGTAGGCTGAACAAGAGGAGAACAAGATTGGATGGAATTCTAGATGGGATTCTCGGCAATAACCTTATTGAAGAAGAGAGCAAGAGGAATCCTCTATGGTCAACGGCTTCTGTTACCTTAACTCATTCATGTAAGTCCCATTTCTTACCATAGGAGTATTTCTAAATTGTATCACCAGTGCTATTCATGATGATTTATTTTGTATTCCTCAGTGACCAAGAGTGCCTTTACACATGCACATACACACCAGGATCTGTGTCATAATCTTTGAAGGGAGATGGGAAGAGCTGAGATTTAGAAACATTTCATGCTTTTCTTACAGTCACATATGTGTCTGAACATGGATTGAACCCGTTATTTACTTCAGTTTTAGTACCCATTCACCAACACGTGAACCTGTTCCTATATCTAAGTGAATCTATTCTTCTCATTCTCCCCATAGTGTGTCATGCTTCTTGGGTTCTAGGCATCGGATCATTTTCAAGGGATCAAAATTTAGCTGAAACGGGATTTTGCCATTTAAAACTCCAAAATCATTATATTTACAGCTGCTCCTAAATTACAATCTAGCATTTAATTGAGCTTTGTTTGTGTTGTCGTATTCATTCTTCCCACATAAAGTTTAGGAAATGTGGAAGAATAGAGGCACAGTATTTTCTTACAGTTTTGAATGAACGTAAAAATGTTTTTAACCACTGATTGGAAAAGGAATTTCTTTTTCTTCTGAGATTTTTCACTTAGAGGAAAGGCTGAAGTTCTTAAAATAATCCACAATACTCCATTCCTTTTGGTTCCCCATTATTGCTACAGCGTATATATCTTATTTTGCTGGAGGATTTTATTTATTTATTTTATTTTATTGCCAGTCCTTACCCCTCCACATGCAATTTTGTCTCAGGATCATTGCTCTCTCTTTTTGCTTCACTCTGAACCCCATTCTGAAGGTCTCCCTCAGGCCCTGCCTTCTGCTTTATTCACATGTCTTCCAACCCCCATAGCCAGGAATATAGGGAGCTATTTTTCTTTCTTGCTTTTGTTTTTCCTTCTATAGTAATTACTACTTTTTAGCTTACTACATATTTCTACTTTTTTATTTATCATATATTTATCTTCCCACACCAAAGTCTGTTTTGTTCTCTGCTGATACTATACTCTTAGCATCAAGAAGAGTACCAGGCAAGCAGCATGTGTTCGTTGAGTAGTTGCTGAATGAATGAATAAAGCCTGGAGATTGAGTTGTCCATAACTACACAGCTTGTGGGTGGCAAAACATGTCGCAAATAGAGAAGAATGTAATGTGCAAGTGAGTATTGCTTGGTAAACTAAATATTTTGAAGATAAATTAACATGTATGTCATAGCCCTGAGAATTAGAATATTTTCCATTTACTGCCATGTTTCCTAATGCTAAAATACTGCAATAGTCTCCCCAGGGCATCCTGAGCTTTGGGGGGGTCCAAAGATGAGAGCAGTTAGAGAGAAAGAGCCAGGTTTCCTGTTTGCTTTTCATCTAAGCCCGTAGCAGGTTTGCAGTCTTGGTCAAATCACTTAACACCTTGGATTCTCAATTTCTAAGTGTAGAAAATGAGGTACCTTGCCTACAATCTCACAGAAATTGTTAGGAATAAGTAAGGGAGATAAGAGGAAGTACTTTGTAAATTGAAATGCATTATAGAAATGCATCTCAGGAGTACTATTTTGATAATATTACTTAGCAAAGGCTTAAATGATTGGATACTAGAAAAACTGTATTATCTTCAGCTTCATCAGATATGTACATTCTCAAAAGAACCATGTAAGGACCAGGATTAGATATACTCATCATTCGATTTAAAGAATATTGTAATAAACACTCATATTTTGGATTTCATTCAACTTACTACTATTTTAATAGTTTTCTTTTCCTCAAAATTCTGATTTTATAGATCAGTAAAAACAAAATTTGAGCTTAGTGTGCAAAAAATCTGTGCTGTGTATCTGGATTTTGATCTATCATTAGATTTCTTTCAGTTGCATTTTTTTATATTTTTCCAGTTAAAAAAATATACTCTCAATGTGACATTTGAATTTTTATAATTTTTTAAGTTATAAAAGAATCTCTGGAAAACTTTTAACTTTTTTTCATACTCTAAAATAATTCCCAAGATATATTACATGCTTCTTTGAAAAAGTTATGAAAAAAATTCCTCATCCTTAGATAGGTATTTTTAGTAGGACTCTGACATTATTTATGTATAATAGTTTCCTGATAAAATAATTTTGGTCTTTGGAAGATCTAGTGTTATTATCTGCAGTAAAGCAAATTGGATTGGCTAAAGCAGGTTATAAATTCTAGGAGTAAAGAGAAAATAGATCAGAAGTGGTTCAGAGGTAGGTAAGTATGTGGCAGTACTCAAATAATAATAAATAAGAGTAATGACGTTTTCATCTCACCTGCTGGCTAATTGATGTTCTTGGGTCACCAGTCTCAAAATGGGTAATAACCATGTCTAAATAAGACATGGAGAGCCATGTCTTGGAGAGCCTAACCACATGCTAAGATTTGCAATGGCAAAAATATTTAGTTTAATTTCAGAATATTCACCTTTTAATTCTAGTTATCTAATCTACTTCTAGATCTCAATGTACAAGTGCAAACTTATTCCATGTTTTCATAGTATCAATGCTCACATACATTGTTTAATAGCTTCTGTATATATTCTCCACTATTATAGATCAATGGGACTAGAAATTCACCGGTTATCAGAGAGGTTCACTGAGAAGCTCTACGGTATTTAATATCAAGATATTGGGTCTCATTTGATATTTACTTGAATTATGAGAAAAGTTAGTGTAATTTTAAGTTTTGAAGAGTCTGAAAAGCATTTCTAGTAAACTAGGAAATAAATTTGTAAGCCAGAAATCTTCAACTCATCCTTGATTTTTAAACAAGTCTTTAAAACATGTAAAGGTGATTACTTTTAAAAACCTCACCTATAATAGTGGGAAGATAAAAATCAATGAAAATCTGTGTCGTGGACAAAGATTTTTTTTTTTCTGGGAGAGAAGTCATGGATCATAGAATAAGAAGAATACTCTTTGTTTCTGGGGCATTGTGCTCCCCAAACCACAGTAATTAAATTGATCAAGAATATAAATCTTTTACTTTCTTTCACTCTCACTCTGTCTCTTCAGAGTAGTTACTCCTTTATAGTTTTATTTTCACTATTGAGGTGTATGTTCAATGAGCAATTAAAATTTCTCTAGTAATTGATTCATCACCTAATATCAGCAAAATGTATAATAAATCTCATAGTGTTATAGATATCATATTTATCGATTCACTGTCATTCACTAAAATTACAATGCATAACTATAAGAAGTTTAAGAACCTTTTAAATATAACAAATGTAAAATAAGTGATGTGCACACCCCTCCTACATCCATAGTGGCCATTGATAATTGGTTACAGAGCTCTTTCCTGCTGACCTAGGAGATCACCTAATAATCTTTATCAAACCTATTTGCATTTAGTATTCTTTCAACAATCAAGAGATCTAAAATATAATCTTTAACTATTTGAATCTTTCAACATAAAATGATTATTTCTTTTATCTTATTTGGCTGGATTAACAGTATAAAGTAGAAATCCAATCAACGTTTTAAAAACAACCAGTTAATGCCATAAATTTATGATTAATTTGCTAATGATGAATGTATGTCTTGGACTATTTGGTTGCCCTGATAAATGAGCCAGCATCACGAGTCTATGATGATATGATTGGTTGTGTTAGATTGGATAACACACTAGGCCAGATACAGCACTCGGTTAGATATAGATATCAGTTCCCTGAAGGGTGAAGCAAGACTGTATAACCATAGTAGTTTAATCATTGCAGGTATACAAAACTGTATAGCCATAGTAGTTTAATCGTTGTAGGTGAGTCAAAGATTAAGAAGTTGGCATCCTCTTTCCATATCGCCGCGAGTCTCTACTATTCCCTTAGCGTACAAGAGTATGTCTCAGGGAGGGCACGCTGGCATTTGGAGGATAATTCTTGTGGTACAGGCCTTTTCCTCAGGTTGCAGGCTGTTTCAGCTCCTCGCCTCCTATTATCTAAGTTCCGTCCCTCGAAGTGTCTATGAAAACGAAAAATCAATCTACTTTCATTTCATGGTTGTAGGCATAATAATAGTAATAATAATAATAAAGAATATTGTTTTTTGTCAATCACTGCACTCTTTAAGAAATGTATCAGGTACCTCATGAAACAGATAATACATGGAGAGTTTTTGAAATCAGGAATATAGGGGTAAAAGCAAGCACCCCTCTGGCTAGATGGTAGATAAAGCTGGTTTCTCTGTGGACAAACCCAGTTGATAACCCAAAATGAATTCAAATTTATTTTTAAACAAAATCCTCCAAATTCAAGAGCTTTGATAGGTAAGTCCTTCGTGTGCCTAAATTGGATTGCTTGTTTAATTGTTTTTAAACTGACTCCGTAGATGTTATAACACAAACACTCCTTCCTCTGGGAAGCTAAGTAGTTAATTACTCCTTGTCAGACTCAGGAGATTGCTGGTTACAATGATAAAATGACATACGTGTAATATGTATGTATGGGCCTCTCCGTTGAGCCTTTTCTCTTTAATCTTCAGTAGCTTTGGTCTGGCCGCCCTCCGTGGGGGCAGCCTCGGGTTTGGTTCTGCCTCAGCCTTGATGCAGAACTCAGGGCTTTTCTAGTGTTTGTCTCAAAAGCAAACTTGCACCATGAAACACGGAACAAGAGAGGACGTAATAAAGATTTCACGTGGGACTCAGAAGAAAATTTACTTCTCACACTCCACAGCCGAGCAAAGAAATTAATACCATTCCCCATTTGATGTTTTTGTTTTTGTTCAAAGTTCCTTCTTTAATGGCAGATGTCAGGGCTTATCTCTCTCTTTTTCCCTGTCACTGCTCCACTGTTGTGTCAGAAGCCCAGCTCTGGCTGTACATTTCTAAAGAACGTCATGCAAAACAAGAAGCCCTATAGTCAATGGGGTTCTTCCTCTTTATAAAGCACCATCTACTCTTAATCCAGCTGGTTCTTTTCGGATACAAGCAGTACCCCACACTCCAACCCTGCACACACACCCTTCAGTTTATCCAAACACTCATGACTACGCCAGAGAAGCTCAGATATTCCACGAGAGGAAGAGTGGAGAATTTAGAGCCAGTCCTGGGTCCTAGCTGAGTAACAAGGCTGTGTATTTACCCAAGACTTGTCTGAGCTTCAGTTTCTTCGTTTAAAGGCTAAGAAAAAAAGGTATGTGAAGAACATTAAGCTCGCCAAAACTGCTTTGTATCGTTTTTATCTCGTTTGATCCTTGCAGAAACCTTCGCAGAAAGGCAGGAAAAATATTGTCTCAGTTTCCAAATTAGAAGATCAGAGAGGTATAGGAACTAGCTCCAAGACACACAGCTGCTGTCTACAGTGGGATTTGATCTCAGATATTCTGAGTTTCTGAGTTCAGTCTGTGCTCCTATTACTCTGTATTTATAAGATGAAAGTGAATTTTGTTTTAGATATTTGTTTTAAAACATTTAACGTTAGAAGTAAATGCCCCCCTCTAAGAAAAATGTGGGAAAACCATTATTTTAGACTTAAAACTTAACTGAAAACAAATTTTGTATAATAGTAAGAGGCTGACAGTCAACAAGTTCACCAGATTAAACATTCCTCCCCATTATTAATGCCCATAATTTTATGCAGGGGAGAGCACCTTTTATTTAGACTGTTTTTGCCATTCATTACCAAGGTTTTAGTACTTTTCTTTCTCTTTTTTTTAATTAAATCATAGCTGTGTACATTAATGCAATCATGGGGTGCAATGTGCTGGTTCTATATACAATTTGAAATATTTTCATCAAACTGGTTAACATAGCCTTCATGGAATTTTCTTAGTTATTGTGTTCAGACATTTATATTCCACATTTAGTAAGTTTCACCTGGACCCTTCTAAGATGCACCTTAGGTGTACACCCAACAATTACCCTCCCTCCACCCATCCTCCCTTACCCCTTTCCCCATATTCTTGTGCTATTTAGTACGGTTTTTTTTGTTATATCATTACTTACGATGGCAGTCACTTAGTCCCAGGAATTAAATCGACTATATAATTTCTTCTCACTAGGCATTGAATACCCTCAACCAGGAGACACAGTTCAGTTTCTTGTCACTGTTACTACGCCACCTGACCTCTGAAGTGGAGGCTGGAGGAGGGTAGCCTTATGAATGGCAGCCTAACACATCGTACAGATACAAAGACAAGAAAATGAAAAGAGCATTTAGGGCTCTTTCATATAGATTTCTAGGAATAAAAACAGGATCCATTAGTTCTCCCATTTTATTCCAAACTTAGTGAGACAGTCTAGTAAAGCCATAAACCTGTACCACAGTGGACTCGATCTTATGTCAAGATCACTTTTTCCTACCATCTGTATCAACTCCATTGTCACTAGTTTATAGGTTGTGGAAAAAACCTGATTTGATGAGTAGGAAAAAATGTTTGAAAGAGAAATAAATCCCATAATAATAATTAATCGTTAGGAGGCATTTTTAATATGGGGTTTGTTAGAGGATGCATAATACTCTGAAATGACTCTTGGAAATGTATTTCTTCTTTGCTCTAGGAAAGGATTTATAGTTTTCAGCAGATTCTCAGGAAAACTCATAATCCAAAAGAAAGGAAAAACAATTGAGTCTAAGGACTGTTCTAGAACCTTGGGTCAGCTGACTGAAAACTTCATTTCTTATTTGTAAATGTGCACCCTACCCTATCCTTCATTCAACCACATCCCTTTCTTGAAGATGGCACAGTAAGAAAGCATGATAAGTGTGTCTCATTCTGTTTCAAAGGCATGAGACTTTGTGCCCAGACTCGAAAATTTCTGTGCTCAGAGACTTTCCACATTTTCTTTTGGTTTTTGGCTTCTATGGCTTTATCTTCTCTAGTTTTGCACTTGTTATATGTAATTTTCTCCTGGATCTCTCTGCTTGAGTTGCACGCAGACATTTCCAATTTAACATCTCTAAACCAAAACCCATCATTGTCTCCTCCACTGCAGTACCACGACTCCCATGTTTTGGGTTTACATCCTTGCCAACACTTAGTGTTCTAATTTTTGCAAACTCGATGGGTGTGAATCTTGTTTAGTTAACATTTCTCTAATTACTATTTATTTTTGGTTTTTTTTTTAAATTAGATTTGTGTTAAATGTTGTCAATTTGATATGTGAAAATAGTGCCTTGTTTTTATTTGGTTTTTTTTTTTAATTTTATTATCTGTGTCATTAAATCGTAGCTGTGTACAATAGTGCAATCAAGGGGTACGATGTGCTGGTTTCATACACAATCTTAACTATTTTCATCAAACTGATTAACATAGCCTTCCTGGCAATTTCTCCGTTATTATATGAAGACATTTGTATTCTGCATTTAGCAAGGTTCACCTGTACCCTTCTAAGATGTACCATAGGTGTGGCCCCACCAATTACCCTCCCTCCGCCCCAACCTTCCTTCTCCCCTCCCTACCCTTGCCCCTTTCTCCATATTCTTGTGTTATAGTTATATATATTCATACGACAGCTATAAATTAGCTTCATAGTAGGGCTAAGTACATTGGATACTTTTTATTCCATTTTTGAGATACTTTGCTAAGAAGAATATGTTCCAGCTCCATCCATGTAAACATGAAAGAGGTAAAGTCTCCAACTTTCTTTAAGGCTGTATAATATTCCATGGCATACATGTACCACATTTTATTAATCTATTTGTGAATTGATGGGCACTTAGGTTTCTTCCATGACTTATCACTTATGAATTGGGCTGCAATGAACATTCTGGTACAGATGTCTTTGTTATAATGTGATTTTTGGTCTTCTGGGTATATACCTAGTAAAGGAATTATAGGATCAAATTGCAGGTCAATTTTTAGATCTCTAAGTAATCTCCAAGCATCCTTCCAAAAGGAATGTATTAGTGTGCATTCCCACCAGCAGTGTAGAAGTGTTCCCTTTTCTCCACATTCACTCCAACATCTCTGGTTTTGGGATTTTGTTATGTGGGCTAATCTTACTGGAGTTAGGTGATATCTCAAAGTAGTTTTGATTTG
>CAUYON010181529.1:0-63593 GCA_963573935.1 Arctocebus calabarensis
TCTCAGTCCCCGCCTTTAGGCTGCTCAGTCACTAGATTACTCGCTCCCGCCCAATGCCTGTTTTGCGACCCTGAGGGTGGAGCTTGCCAGGGCAGTTCTCCCACAATGGCTCCACACAGCCCACCACCAAACACTGGCAACTCTGTCTGGCTTGGTGGCCCAGTCTGGGGCCCCAGACAACACTCAAAAAAACTCGCACTCCTGCGCAAGTTCTCCCAAGGCAGTTCAACCGAGTGCCAAGTCCACAAGAAACCCAAATGGCTCATAGGCTAGGCCCTTCCAGCCTGCAGTCCCACTGCTGCCCCACCCACAGCCGCTGACAGGATCAGACGGAATGAACAGACGCAACCACTTGCCCAATCTCCACCGCTTTAGCCTTCCTCAGGGTGTCCCCAAAGGGAAGTTTCTGGGCAGATCCCGCCTGGCAGAGATGCCTGAAGTCCTCTTTCCCCAGTCTCACTGTGCCCAGCTGCAAGGAAGCTGTTACTCGTCCGCCATCTTGCTCTGCCTCCCAAAAAAATTTTTTTGGAGCAGTTTTTGTGTAATGATGGACAAGTAAAAAATTCATGTTATTTTTGAATATGAATTCCACTGCAGAACCAGTGCAGTGCAGACAGGTTGAAATATCAGTGAAGTGTTTGGGATGGATCTGGCTAGTGAATGCACAGTATGTCAAGGGTTGGAGAAGTTCTATTCTGGTGATTTTAATCTTGAAAATGAGCCATGTGGGCAATCTGAGACCAAGGTGGATGATGATGAGCTGAAAGCTGTAGTGGAAATGAATCCATTGTAACCTGTGCATGAATCAGTAGCAAGGTTTGATGTTACTATTCTAGCAGTATTGGGCTGTTTGAAATGAATCAGCAAGGGTAAAGGATCTTTCACCCTGGAGAGATCATTTCTGTGTGAATTAAGCTATTGTGAGAAGAGAAATGGCCTTTTGAAGCTTGCCTTTCTTGTTGTCATGACATAAGGATGAACAGTGTTATTTTATCTGTGATTCTTCTTAACAAATTTCAAGTGTTTGGCATAGTAGTTGGATAAAGATGAAGGGTCAAAACAGTCCAAAAGCGAAGATTCAGCCAAAAAACCAAATGGTATCTGGTGGTCCAGTGCTGGTTTTATCGACTACAGCTGGTTAATTGATTATAGAGAATATGTACTGGAACAAATTCATTGAAATGTCGAGGATCTTGCAATTAAGCAGCCAAGATTGGGCTGTAGAGACAGGCAAGTCCTCTTGCAAGACAGTACTCTACTACACGTCACACGTTGGCATCAGCAATGCTGCTCAAACTGCAGAAGCTGGACTTGGAAACTCTTTGTCATCTGCTGTTCACCAGACCTTGCACCAACTAAGGTCTACTTCTGTGCTTTGGCTCACTTCTTGCAAGGAAAAATAATTCAGTATTCAAGAAGCCATGGAAGACAGCTTTTTCGTGATTTCATTGCCACTTGTTCTCTAGGCTTTTTCATTGCTGGCATATACAAGGTACCATTGGAATGGCAAAACTGTGTTGATAGTTTAGGTGCATACTTAGATTAATTGTACTGCATATTGTTTGAGATATAAACTAAACCTTTGAGTTGAAATTGGACATTTGAGATTTAATGACCTAATGTAAAAGATATTAAAGCATATGAGTATATGAAGGTCTTTCATTAGTGAGGAAGTTAGAAGAACTATACATGATGCTTCTCAGTTTCTTTGTTGGTTTCTGGGTTATTCCAATGTTGGCTTTTCCTCAAAGTCTCTCCTAGATCTGTTGCTCTTCCTGTCTGCATCCTCTGTGAAGATGCTGTCATCTGTTTCCATGGTGTTAATACTATCTGTGGGCTGGCAACTCCCACATTGATATCTTTAGCTCTGTATCCTTACTACAGATGTGTATGTCCAGCTGTCTACTTTACATCATCGCAAAATGTCTCTTGGCAGTTCAAATTTTAACTGGCGCTAAACCAAACTCATTATTGTTTCTGTTCCTTTCTGACTGCACTGATTTATAGGTTATGTGGGCAATCTGTGTTTCATTCACATTTCTTTCTTGTAAAATGTGTTGTAGCACAAGGGAGAGGGAATAAATATTCCTTTTGTTTTGTGGCTTTCCTTAGGGGACTGGGGTCAGTGGCAAAAAACTTGCCCCTGTGGGTTTAACTGAACAACATAAATATCTTTGTTTACTTTTTTCTTTTGCAGTTTTTGGCCAGGGCTGTGTTTGAACCCACCACCTCTGACATATGGGGCCAGTGCCCTACCCCTTTGAGCCACAGGCACCGCCCTTACATAAATATCTTTGAAAGAAAGTAGAAGGCAACAGGAAACTTTGTGAGGTCTACTCACCGATAGAAGGAAGTCCTTTAAACTTAGCCTAGCAAATAGTAAGGATTTTTGCTGATTTGTGTATGTAACCTTCAGTTTCTTCTTTTTCTTTTCTTTTTTTTTTAGACAGACTCGTTTTGTTGCCTTTTGTAAAGTGCTGTGGCATCTTAGCTCGCAGCAACCTCAAATATTTGGGCTCAAGCAGTTCTCTTGCCTCAGCCTCCCAGGTAGCTGGGACTACAGTTGCCTGCCACAATGCTCAGCTATTTTTATAGATGGGGTCTTGCTCTTGCTCAGGCTGGCCTTGAACCAGTGAGTTCAGGCAATCCACCCGCCTCCCAGAGTTTTGGGATTACAGGCATGAGCCACCGCACCTGGCCTAACCTTCAGATTTTTCTCTGAAGCTGCTGCTACAGCCTTTATCATCTCTCTGCCAGGCTTCCTGCTTGTGTTACTTTTTAATTGTCCAACTCTACAACAGAGGGCCCTACAGGCTATATGGCTTCACAGTGGGTGAGGGATGACCCTTATATCTGCAAAATTTTGTCACTCTGTTCATTTTAATTTTTAAAAGTGTTTAGTGCAGTAGGATGTGCCTATAGTGCCCACTACTTGGAAGGCTGAGGCAGGAGGATTACTTGAGCCTAGGGATTTGAGGACACAGTATGCAGTGATTGCACCTGTAATTTTTTTTTTTTTTGAGACAGAGCCTCAAGCTGTCACCCTGGATAGAGTGCCGTGGCTCTCTCACAGCTCACAGCATCCTCCAATTCCTGGGCTCAAGCGAGTCTCCTGCCTCTGCCTCCCAAGTAGCTGGGACTACAGGCGCCCGCCAGAACACCTGGCCATTTTTTGTTTGCAGGCATCATTGTTGTTTGGCGGGCCCGGGTTGGATTCAAACCCGCCAGCTCAGGTGTACGTGGCTGGCGCCTTAGCCAGTTGAGCCACAGGCGCCGAGCCAATTGCACCTGTAAATAGCCACCACACTACAGCCTGGCGACATACCTAGAGCTATAAAAACAAATCCTCTAAGGTCAGAAATCAAGGTTACCTTATTTTGTTATTTTTCCTCATAGTGCATACTTAGTTGGTCACTAGATCCTACTGATGCCTTGCAAAAGTCCTTCTCAAATTCATCGGCTCCCATCTGGACTCGTATCCAGCCTTTCCTGGCTGGTGCTTTCAGATGATGCCTAATCTGTTTCCTGACTGCCACTAGCCTCTCTGCTTCCTCCTCTGCCCTTTGCTTCATCTCCAGGATCATAGTCCTAAAAGAGACATATTGTTGCTTTAGCTCTGCCTGTCATCTCTGGTTCTTTTTTAACTTCCTAACATGCACTTCCCTCTGCTCAGGCCTGGCCATTCAGATGCCACCTCCCTGTGAGCAGCCCCTTCCACCCGACTGCAGAGGTCCTTGTGCGTCAGAGACACTATACCTCTGAATAGAAGATAATGTCTGTCATCCTCCTAAGCTGAGAGACAAGGAGCTTTCCCTTTCTTTTTTTTTTTTAACAGAGTCTCGCTTTATTCCTCAGCAGAGTTCCCTGGCATCACAGCTCACAGCAACCTCCAACTCCTGGGCTTAGGCAATTCTCCTGCCTCAGCCTCCTGAGTAGCTGGGACTACAGGCGCCCGCCACAACATCTGGCTATTTTTTTGTTGCAGTTTGGAACAAAACTTGGTTCAAACCTGCCACCCTTGGTATATGGGGCTGGCACCCTACCCACTGAGCCACAGGTGCTGCCCAGCTTTCCCTTTTTTATCTTCATGTTCTAGGTGTCTCGCACAGCCTTTGGCCTATGTAGTAGACGTGGATGGTTATTTGAGTGAATATTGCTTTCCCAGTTGATAAGGATGGTGGTGTTCTCTAAGAAAGAATACTATATTTTTTATTAGAGAGTATTAGTATCTGCTTGTTTTCTCTCTTCTATATAGCTTTGTGAGGTGTTTTTCTCCATAGCTGCTCTACTTAACGCCCCTGTGCTCCCCTTGCCTTTGGGGGGGTGGTGGTATCTCTAGCTAGTGTGGTGGTTTTGGTTGGCTGGGAGCAGGTACCTGGAAAAACCTCCTGACCACCTGGTTGACTCAGGCCTTCTGCCCCTGCTGGCTCCTCAGCCCCAGAGGCTTCTTTCTGATAGTTCTCTTTCCCCAGTGGTGTTTGAATTGCCACGGACTTGCACCTTGGAAGCAAGCCCAGCTGAGTAATGGAGAGTTGGGACTGTAGCTTAGGTTACCTGGGTCGCTGGGCTTGCCTGTTCTGTCACTATTGCAGCAGCCAGAATCCTAGGCATAGCTCCCTAGATTAGACTGACAAAATATAGCTAGGTGCAATGGCTCATGCCTGTCGTCCTAGCACTCTGGGAGGCCAAGGTGGGTGGATTGCTTGAGCTCAGGAGTTGGAGACCAGACTGAGAAAGAGTGAGACTTTTTGTTTGTTTGTTTGTCCCGTCTTTCAAAAGAGCCAGGTATTGTGGTGGGTGACTGTAGTCCCAGCTACTTGGGAGGCTGAGGCAAGAAGATCACTTGAGCCCAGGAGTTTTAGGTTGCAGTGAACCTGTGATACTGTGGCACTCTAGTGAGGGCACCAACAGAGAGACTGTCTCCAAAAAAAAAAGGTTGTGTATACCAATTCTCACATTAAATTTAGGTTATTTGCTGAACTGCAGATATTTATTAATGTGATTTAAAGATAAGATAACCTTTATAAATGAAATAAAAATTTTTTTCCACTTGCCACAAATTCAGAGTCTTAACATTCTCAACTTTCTTCATAGCCCTCAATTTACCATTCATCATCCAAGGTTGTTTTGCATGTGACTTTTTAGTTTTAAATTTAATTTCGCCACATTTTGATCATCTAGACTTAAGAGATTTAAGATTAGAATGTACACATATCCAGGCTTTTTGAGGTCTGGCCTCACCTTCTACCAGAACAAATAGAATACTGAAGTGGAATTGCATTTCAAATGCTATTTCTTTGGCAGGCTTTTGGGGTTTTTAGCTTTTCATGTTCAATTTATACCTGTAGTCAACCCAAAGGTCCCTCTTAAAGACTGGAGAGCCCACTTCCTCCAGACTTGCTGGTGCACCCTGTTCAGCTGGCTGCTGTGAGCCCAGGCTCCCTCTAGAGTGGATGTGAGCTCAAAACAGATGATTCATTTTAGGTTGGCAAACACAGGCTTGTCCATTTGTTTCATGGTGCTAATTTCACTTTTTCTTTTTTTTTTTTTTAATTGAGACAGAGTTTCACTTAATGTTAACCTTGGTAGAGTGCTGTGGCATCACAGCTCATAGCAACCTCAAACTCTTGGGCTCAGGGCGATTCTCTTGCCTCAGCCTCCCTAGTAGTTGAGAACATGCCACAACATCTGGCTATATTTTGTGTGTGTAGCAGGCGCAGGCTTGAATTCACTAGCCCTCAAGCATGTGGCTGGTGCCCTAAACACAGAGCTACAGGCTTCCAGCCTCATGTTGCTTATTTCAGTTTGGTCTTTGTGTGCGCCTGTGAGTAGGTCTTAATGTGTACAGGTCTTCTACTGAACTTAATTATAGTTTGCTTTACTTATTGTGGGTTTTTATCTCCCTTGCCAATAAATTTTGAGCTTCTTCATCACAAGTAGTTAAAGGAACAGGGGATACACATTAGGTAACTTAGAGCTTTAAAGTGGATGGAGAAGGATCATTTGATCATTTTATCAGTGAAGTGGTAAACCTGGAAATGTTGCCTGTCATTAATCTGCTGATTATGACACAATATAGAAATGACAGTGGGAAGTATTTAATTTTTTTTATTTAAAAAATGTACCAAACTTGACCTGGTCCTGGGGCTTAGATGGAGTAAGTTTACCAGGCAGAGTACGGGCCACTGTGACGATGGCTCCAGTGACCTTCCTTGGTGTAAAGATTTCCTTTGAATTTTGTTTAGCATGTAAGACACCTGTGTGTGGGAGTGATGCATGGTAATGCAAATCCAGGAATATGTCTGGCCATTGTGCTGGGAAAGGGATGGGGATATGTGAAGGTTGAAAGATGAGAGTAGCAGTAGCCATGAAAGATGATGTCTGACTACCTTTCTGCATGTATCATCATTTCCTATAAAGGAAGGGATCACCTTGTGATAAAAGATCTATAGAATGTTAGATCTGAGAACAGTATGATATGTTAGAAGAGTATATGGGGTTTGGAGCCTGGGACCAGAAGCCGAATCCTGGCATTCTGGCCAAGGTCTTTAAGAGACTTATGCTAGTGTGTAAGATAAAGATGATATTGCCCAACGCACATAGAATTGTGAGGATTTAAGGAGAACAGTACATATAAAACTGATGGTGAGGAGATGCTAGGTGGTATGAGAGGCAGCTTGACATAGACGAATGATCATACAGAGTCAGGCTAAATTTTCAAATGAACTTGACTACTAAATTACTTTGCTTACCTTGTGCAAATAGGTAACCTTCTCTGGGCTCTATATGTATAAAGCAGATACAGTCCATACCAATTGAGTGTTAGATTTAACTGAAAAAATGTACATAAAGTGCTTAGGACAAGATAACTATTCAATAAATGATCTAGGAGCTGGTGGATGTTTCAAGGAAGGAACATCTAAATTTAGCTTAACCAGTGTTGTTATATACCTCAATATGTCACCATCTAATTTTGGTATCAAAATTTGAGTTCTTTAGAAGCAAAATTTAAAAAGAAGTTTACTCTACCCAGTTATTCGGTCGAACATGAGACTCTCAACAAGAAGTTTACCCTTCTTGTCTTCCCTTACCATATGATCCTGTTTAAAATTAATTTACTTTGTATTCTGACACCATTTCTGTATTTACGGTTGTTAAATCTTTTTTCCTTTAAATTCTTCCCTGCAATTTGGTGAAAATGGCTCTTTAAAAGGCAAACAATGACAATAATAAGAGCAAAGCACTATAGTCTGTGAACCGAGGAGTCTGCCAAAGGTTACTTTTATCAGGCAGCTTGACACTGTGGTAGACATTTAGTAAATGAATGTTTTGGTACATGATCAGCTAAATATTTTCATGTGTGGAAATTAAAGGCCCACAATAAATCAAGAGCATATTGAATATACAACAGACAGGGAAAAAAATGTATTTTCAGAATGGCCATGTCAAAGCATTATTTCTTTCACATTACCCCAAAATTACTTGGTCTTTATATTCATGTGAGATTTCAGTTAGCATTTAGTTTACTTTGTACTTTCTGAAACTACATTCTATGATTAGGCTTCCCCACCCCCCACCAGTTTCTATTCGGGGAGTGTTTATTTGTAGAAAACATTATAAACCAGTATAGTGTATAGTGCCTCCAATAATTTCTGTACCCTTTTTATGTTATTTGGACTCATTTTAAAGAAATCTTTTAATAAATGCCTCTAGATAAAATGGTTATTTTACAGTTGCTCCATAAAAGGATAAAAATAAGTTTATAGAAAATTTACTTTGACCTTGTTGTGATCTGAATGTTTGTGTTGCCCCAAAGTTCTTATGTTGAAATCTTAATCCCTAGTAATGTTGATGGTTATTAGGAGGCCTTTGTGGAATGATGATGTCTGGCGGACAGAACCCTCATGAATGGGACTAGTGCCCTTGTAAAAGAGGCCTAAGAAAGACCCCTTGCTCCTTCCACTGTGTGAGACATAACTGGAAGGCCCCACCTGTGAACTAGGAAATGGGTCATCATACCCTTAATCTCACTGCACCATGATCTGGGACTTGTCAGCCTTCAGAACTATAAGAATACGTATCTGTTTATAAGCCACGTAGTCTGTGGTATTTTGTTACAGCAGCCCTATGACAAATGGACTATATGCTGTGTCCACTGTATTTGATCTAGAGGTTACTCTGCTGTAAATAAAATTTGATCAGTGGACCTACGGAATTTCAGCAGGATTCATCTTCACAACAGTGTTTTGAGAAAACAGGTAAGAAAATAGCCTGTAGGTAAGGAGCCATTTCTGAGCACTTGCAAGGAGTGAGTGAAGCTGCTGCAAAGCAAGACCCTAGTTTAAAGAAGGGCGAAGTTAACCTCAGAGGACTGGTTTTCTTAGCTCTTACCAAGTGTTTGTTGCTATATTTAGATCTGGGCTCTGATTTTCCATACTTTAGTGGTTTTTCTGGGTTTTTATTTGTTTTATGTTGTAGAATAATAGGTTTTATTGTGTTTTTATTTTTTCCTTTCATTCTGTCACATCTTGTCAGCTCCTAAGGACTAGGTTTGAAACACTATTTTGATGTTCAGGCCCTTTTCCTCCTCCAAAGTTCTTAGGAGCCCTGACCCACTTAAAAGCATAGGAAATAAAGACATATTATTTTGGTTGAAAAGAACTAAATCTAACAGCTTCAGTGGTACCTTGATAATTCAGGAAAAGGTTCTTTATTCTCTGTATATTTTTTTTATTGAGTCACTTCCTTTGCAAAGATGATAAATTGTAACTTTTCTTTCTGATTTAATAGGAAGGCAAGAATGATATCTGCATTTTACACTTTCTGATCTTAAATTAGTGTTTTTGTTTGAGAAGATTTTCGTTAAAAATTGTATTGGTTAGGACTTAGGAAGGTTTAATCTTCTTGTTCTCCCTTTTAACAAATGATACAAATAAATTGTTCTAGGAAGGAAGAATTTATAATTCATATCCCTGTCTGATGAATGGGACTTCTTTCTTTCTTTCTTTTGTTTTTTTGAGTCAGAGTCTTTCTTTGTCACCTCAGTAAAGTGCTAGGACATCCTAGCTCACAGCAACCTCTAAACTCTTGGGTTCAAATGATTCTCTTGCTTCAGCCTCTCAAGTAGCTGGGATTACAGGTGCCCGCCATAACACCCGGCTATTTTTTAGAGACTAGGTCTCGCTCTGACTCAGGCTGATCTTGAACCTGTGAGCTCAGGCAATACACAGTGCCCGGCCCTAGGACTGTTTCTAAAATAAGGGTTTCTAATCAGATATCTAGGCCAACTATACACTTTGGTGTGCCAAGAATAGTTGTGATGTATGCACGTTTTCTTGGCCTACTTGTTAATAGGGGAAAGTGGGAAGAAGCCCCTTCATTCTTAGAAGTGTGTTGGATGGTAAAGCACACTGTTACCTGGCTTAACGACGTCCTAGATTTGGAGTGTGGTTACTGCCTCCATGCTTTGTTCTTTTTTGTTAAAAATGTCCATTTTGGAAGCAAAGTTGCTCCAGAATGGTTGTGGTTTTTTTTCTGTCTAGGTGGTGAGATTATAAATGATGTTATTTCATTGTGCTTATTTCTACTTTCAAATTTTTTTTTTTTTTTTGTACTGGTAGTTCATATCCATCAGCTCGTTCAACTTTAGCACCTGTCTCATCCCCAGTAGCTTTTCCAGAACTACTACCTTCTTCACCATGAAGCTCCATGAGTTTTCCCAATTCAAACTTGGGTTTCTTCAGCATTTTTACTTTTCTTTTTTTTGAGACAGAGCCTCAAGCTGTCACCCTGGAGAGAGTGCTGTGGCTCACAGCAACCTCCAATTCCTGGGCTCAAGCGAGTCTCCTGCCTCTGCCTCCCAAGTAGCTGGGACCAGAGGCACCTGCCACAACGCCCGGACATTTTTTGGTTGCAGCCGTCATTGTTTGGCGACCCGGGCTGGATTCTAACCCACCAGCTCAGGTGTACGTGGCTGGTGCCTTAACCCATTAGCCACAGGCACCGAGCCTACTTTCAAATTTTTTATTAAGTAAAATGATTTCGTTATTAAAACCAAACCAAAGCAACTGAACAGTAATTTAAAAAAAAATGCTTAATTTGGACAAAAATAAAATTGAAACTGAAATGGTGAAGCCTGTTGGTCATGCTTTGGGGTTCTAAATAATACAAACTGTCCTTGGCTGTTTTAATTGGAAATACAGGTTAGTGGAATGATTGAGGCAGGTGGTGGAATCAGAAGAGCTGAACAGCAGGGAGGCCGCCGCCGTGGTCACGCCACTAGAACAGCCTTGGGAATCGTGGCAGCTGCACACACCCTGCTGCTTTAGCTGGACTCTTCCATCTCCCCTGTGAATCTTCCCAGTAGTTTTGCTGCCTGTGACCTTGAGTTACTCTTTGAGAGATTCCTATTCACCAGTGGGAGTGTTCCATGCCAAGCCTAGGCCATGGTCCTGTGCCAGGACTGCTAGGGAATGAGGACAGGCCATACTCATGAGGTTCAGGAGTGGGAAGAAGCACTTTGTGTGACTCCTGTCCAGACTTTTCATAGCATCTGTTCACACCCAAGTGATGAGAATAATAATAATAATATTATAATGGTTTGGTTTTTTTTTTTTACCCTGAGTATAGATCTGATAGAATTTGAATGAGGCAGGCCTCTACCTTGACTTGAAAATGATTATTAGTTGCTACTAGTTGGTAATTACAAGTAAAGTTGCTTTGCTGTCGTTGCTTTTGTCATTTATCTGGTTGGGGGCGTATGGAATCATTATTTTGACATAGAGGTTGATTTAGATATGTGCCTTAACTCTGGGTTATTTTGCTCCTAAGTTGTATCAAACTTAATAACACTGTAGGGTTTTTTTAGTGCTATAATTGTCAGAATATATCACTGCTGTTATTGCCTATTTATAAACATTTAAATGCTTTCTCCTAAATCAGCCAAAGACTAGAACATTTATAATGAACCTAAAACCAAGCAGGAAAGATGGAAACATCTTAATTGCTTTGGGCAGTTTTTGAAGTTGGCTTGCAACTTAATAGCACAGCCAGATTTCTGATTGCAGACTCCATCCCATTCAGTGTTTGTGATAATGCTTTGCTTACCTGAGTGAAGGTATTCAAGTTTTAAAGAACATGTAGAGCTCACAGTGGAAGCTTTATGACCTCTTCTAAGTTTGTTTTCCTTTTTCCTTTTTCTAGATAGAAATTGAATGTGAGATTTCGATAGTATTTAGAATCCCTTTCAGAGATGGAAACTATCTGTGTCCCAAAAGAATTATGAGCATTAGAATGTTTGTCTTTAAAGCTTTGAGTTGTTTCAGTAAAGAGGATTTGTTTGATGAATAAGAATATTTGCACATTCTTCTCCTAGGAATTGGAGTGTTTCCTTAAGCCAAGTAAAGGTGTAAGTGTGCTTTATAAAAAGTGCTGAGAAGATGGCATAATGTAATAGTTCTTTCTTTAGTAGACTTGTGGTAGGGAATGGGGGAATTTGCCAGATGTTATGACAAATAATATTGGTTAGATTGTCTATTCTAATTTTCCCCTTAATTTTTAAAATTACAAAACATTTGGAAGCCTACAGAATAATATTCAGAATGTCTTGCCTTTCCAAGCCACTTTTGATCAGAAGCAAAGATTATGGGGTTTGATAGGCCTTTTTTATTTAATGCTGCTGAAATGTCTTGGGCTTGAAGTAGTCTCTCAGAAAGCTGGTTATGCATGGTGTTCTGGCCACTCTGCAGGCCCAGTGCCCATCTTGGCAGGTACCTGACTTCATGGTATCACCTACTGTAATTTAAATTAAACCCTTAAACCAGTGTCTGTCTCTTTGGAGACGTTATGTCATATTCTGTATCTTGTAGCATTATATGGACAGTTGTTCCCAGACAGCTGTTCTGATTCTATCTCTACATTTGTGGAGGTGGTTTCTTTGGCTGTTTTCATTTAATTTAGTTTATAGTCTCTTAATAAAAACCTTGAAGCACGTCTATATTGCTTCAATTTGGTATTTCACACCTAAGCCCATGGAGCCCTTTTTGGCGGGGCTGGGAGGAACTCCTGGTATTGATGTATTACAGTACATGGGCTTGCCTCATCTTTCCTTCTCCCTGGTGAGTGAGCTATACTTTATTGTGGTAACCATTATCATATGAGAGAAACATGTTTCCTTTATGTGTCAAAAAGTTTGGAGTTTTTAATCTGGGGCCTGTGATTTACTTGTTGTGTGACAGTATATATGTGTGAGAGTTCCTCATCTGTAAAATGGAAATAAAACCTGTTTACTTCTTCATAGCACTGTTGTGTTAGAAGTGATAATACTATATTTCAGTGAATCAACTGCGTGTAAGTTTTCTCTTGCCTCAGCCTCCCAAGTAGCTGGGACTACCGGTGCTTGCCATAACACCCGGCTATTTTTGTTGTTGTTGTTGTTGTTGTTGCAGGTGCAGTTGGCATTGTTATTTTAGCTGGCCCAGGCTGGGTTAGAACCTGCCAGCCTTGGTATATATGGCAGGCGCCCTACCAATTGAGCTATGGGGCGTCGCCAACTGTATGTAAATTTTAATCCACATCATTATTTTATGTGCAAATAAGAAAAATTACTGCCAGTTAAACTATGATACACCATTAATTGGAAGATGTACTGTATTTCAGAAATTATAGATGTGAAAAATACATATTGGAATAAATAAAATGTTATATGTGAAAGTTCTGTTTTTCATAATACTATTAGAGTAATATTTTAAAAAGCACAAATCTGATAATGTCATTTCTCTGCCCAGTAAAATCAAACCTTTCACTTGATGAACAAGGTTTGTCATAATCTAGATCAGGTGGCATCTGCAGCACCTGAGTACTTGTTAGCAACGCACCTTCTCAGGCGCTACTCCTCCATTTCTGTGATTGGGCCCAGCAGTCTGTGCTTTAACAAGCTCTGGAGGAGACTCCAGTATATGCCAAAGTTTAATGAAGACTGATCTTGATTAAACTTCAGTTTTTTTGGTCCTTCCCTTAGTATACATATAGAGAATAACATAGAAGTACTATAATTGCACAAATATGAGCAAATTTCCCTTTCCCTAAGAAATTATTCCCCAGAGAAGAGCAATATATAACATCTCTCATATTAGGGAGAGCTTTCTCAATGACTGTATGTTGAATAAATAATTCTTTGTGATGATATAAATCTCTGCTGTTTTAGATATATTTAGAATTTAGTAGTAGATATTGTAAAAGAAAAAAGGCAAAGGCATTTTAACACCGATTTTGTAATTATTTTTTATAGTTGCCAATGTTTAATGTCTTTCTGAAACTTTATGTATATAGGGTGGACGGACATAAAGTTCATGTGCGATTTAAAATAGTTTAACATAGTAAATTGCATGCAAACTTTATATCCACTCTGTGTATGTGTGTGTGTGTATATATATGTATGTATTTGTATTATATATATATATATGGAGTTTTGGTTTTTTTTTTGTGACAGAGTCTGTCATTCAGTCACACTGAGATTCGGTGTCATAGCTCACAGCAACCTCAAACTCTTGGGCTCCAGTGATCCTCTTGTCTCAGCCTCTCCAATAGCTGGGACTAGAGGCGCCTGCTACAACGCCTGGCTGTTTTTTTCTATTTGTAGAGAATGGGGGTGGGGAGGAACGGGGATGTCTCACTCTCGTTCAGGCTGATCTTGAACTCCTGAGCAATCCACCCATCTCAGCCTCCCAGACAGCTGGGATTACAGGCATGGGCTACTGTGCACAGACCATACTGTATATGTTTAAAACACAAACATACAGGCTTAGCGCCTGTGGCTCAATGGGCTAAGGCGCCAGCCATGTATACCTGAGCTGGTGGGTTCGAATCCAGCCCAGGCCCGCCAAACAACAATGACAGCTGCAACCAAAAAGAAATGGCCGGGTGTTGTGGTGGGCGCCTGTATTCCCAGCTACTTGGGAGGTGGAGGCAAGAGACTCGCTTGAGCCCAGGAATTGGAGGTTGCTGTGAGCTGTGATGCCACTGCACTCTATCCAGGGTGACAGCTTGAGGCTCCGTCTCAAAAAAAAAAAAAAAAGAAAAGAAAACACACAAACATACAGCTCACTCTATGTCAAACAACTTAGAAATGAAGATGCTGTATTTCAGAAATGGACTTTAGGGTAAAGAAATGGCTTTACTGGGCGGCACCTGTGGCTCAGTGAGTAGGGCGCTGGCCCCATATACCAGAGGTGGCAGGTTCAAACCTGGCCCCGGCCAGAAACTGAAGAAAAAAAAAAAAAAAAGAAAAGAAATGGCTTTACTGATAAGTACAGTGGTGACAGATATATGTGATGAAGCATTTAAAATAAATATGTTTCACAATAGTGGGGAAAACCATCTTTCTAAATAAATTCTGTAAAATACACATGTACTTAAATTGAAAATTAAATATTATAAGGAAACATTTGACTGTTTCACCACACTTTCTAAAAATTCACAGTATTTTGGAAGGAGCAATTGCCAAATAACATTTATAGTTTCCAAAAAGCTACATTGTTCATTTTGCCTGGGCTGTTCTATCGCCTTTTCTCCTCCTCCTGAGATTCTTCTGTTCTGTGAAACTGTGTTAACTACCATCTTCTCCCATGTGTATGATACCCTTTTTTCTTTCCCATCCCAGAGGTAAGAATACTTTTCGCTGCTTTAGTGCTCCTTGTTTGCTGCTTTATTTCTTCAACTAATGTGTAAGTTCTTTTAAGGCCATCTCTTCAGTTAGTACGTAGATAGCTAAGTGGTTGAGAGCGTGGGCTTTGTTAACAGTCTAAAGGATGGTTTACTTACTATTTAGTTTTGTAATCTTGAGTGAGTTGATGATAATAATTTGCTGGATTAATATATGAATTGAATGAAGTGGGATATAATAAGCACTAGTGTATGTTATTATTAAATTTTATCTTTACAGTTTAGCACATCAACAATAAGCCAGAAAGTATTTCTTAACTGAGATGGAGGAATTTTACCTAATTCCTATTGATCTATGGGTAGATTGAAAAGCAGTAGTAATCCACTGATAAAATAATAGAATGTGTTTTTAAATTGTACTTACTATTCACTATAATCAGTATTTGTTTAAATCTCTTTGTTAGAAAAAAATCACCCACAATCTTGTCGTTTAGTGCCAATTACTGATATAAATCTTTGTAGAATTTTTCTTATTTTCTTTTTACTTATGTAAAATTACTAAAATATTGTCCACCTCATTTACCTGATTTTAATGGTGGAACAGAAGTGTTCCTAATGTGAATGTTTGAAATGAGTGCCTACATTTTGTGTAAATAGTTAAAAAAGATTCAGTTGGGCCTTATTTTGATACAACAATAATTACTAATTATTAAATTCTTTTTTATACTTAACAAAGTTTATCATTGTTCTGTCTGTGAACCAGTTCATAGAATGAACAAAGACTGGCCCAACTGTTGTTTCTAATGTAATATTTTCCAAAAATAAATTTTTTACTTTATATTTTTTGAAAGAGTAGAGACCTTCATCTCTTTTCCAGTGCTCTCCCATCATAATCTCATAATGCAACTTGTTCTCTTTCAAAGAACTCAATAAGTGGTGCATTATCTTTTCTTGATAGTTTTTCTAATAGTTTGGTGGTCTGCTAGGTTCTTAATCATTGGTAGCCTCGAAATAAAGTCACAATATATTTTTTTATTACATGAAATCTTGCACATTTTGTAAGCTCCTCGGTTTTATTGAACTGTATCTGCATTCTATTGTCAGATGCTTAATTTTCGTGGAAGACTATTACGTAATTTATCTGTGCCTACACTAAACAGATTTGTCATTTTTATGAATGTGGAGAGAGATATTTAAAAAGAGTCTAATTTTATTTAATGGTCATTTCATTTGGGAATATCTTTGTGTTAAAATTATTTTTACTTTCCTTTGTAAGTGCTTCCCTTTAGACACTTATCACAAATGTTTTGGAGAGTCTCCCAAATGTAGTTTTTAATCACCATTTTTGTTTTATTGGTGTACTACAGACTTGATTTTTTAATGAATTTGAGAGTATTGGGTATGTAGTCTTCAGTGTGTCTGTTAATACAAACACATCCTTGTTTTGTATTTTGGATAGAGTCGTGCCCCTGCATGGGCTGGATGCAGTGGCATGGTCGTAGAGCACTGCAGTCTCAGACTCCTGGGCTCAGGCAATATTCCTGTTTCTGCTTCCCCAGTAGCAGTGACTACAGATGTGTGCTATTATACCCAGTTTTTAATTTTTTTGTAGAAACAAGGTCTCACTGTTTTGCCGAGGCTGGTCTCAAACTTCTGGTCTCAAGTGTTCCTCTCACCTTGGGTTCCCAAAGTGCTAAGATGGCAAGTGTGAGCCACCACATCCAGTCTTATAAACACTGTTTTTTGATAATCATTGTGTTCTGTTGTTAACTGGAAAATGTTTGGTTTATTTTCTGTAAGTAAATTCCTAAGAAAAGAACCACAAGATACAGGTATTTTAAAGATTTTTGATACATATTGCCCAGTTGTTTTAGCAATTTACTTTCATCAGCAACATGATGAGTGTCTATTTCAGTGCACTTTTGTGTATGTGGTTGGGACGGTTGTGAAAGGTGAAGCGAGGGCATCTCGTTGGTATGTGTCCTTCGTAAGAAAAGAAATCCAGTCTCTAACTGAATCTTTTTATCGTCCCATTTTCCTCCGTTCATCTTGCCTCAGTGTGCAAGAGTAATCCTTCTAAAGCACATGCATGGTTTTGCGATCTCCTTTTCCCCATCTTCTGGTCATTTTTCTGTTTCCTTCAGAACCTTGCAGTTTTGGCCTTCAGCATTGATCTTTGTTGTCTTCTGTGTAGGCGGCGCTGCTGCCTAAAGTGGTCTGCCTCTGTATCTGCCAATGTCTTATACATCCTTCAAGATCCATCTTAATCATTCTTTTACACTTTTCTCTTTTATTAAAGGATTCTGTGGCTTTTGGTCAGATCAGGCAAAGCAGTATCTAGCTGATGGACCTTGTTGATTCCTACTTTTGCTTTTTTTTTTTTTGATTTCTCAGACTAGGTATGGCTCTGTCACCGAGGCTAGAGTACAGTGGCGTCATCATAGTTTTCTGTAGTTTCCAGCACCTATGCTCAAGCAACCTCGGCCTGCCTGCCTCGGCCTCCTGAGTGGCTGGGACTGCAGGAGCATGCCACCACACCAGCTAAGTTCTTCTAATTTTTGTAGAGACGGTCTTAGTTTGTTTCTCTGTTGATCTCAAGCTCCTGCCTCTGCCTCCCAGAGTGTTGAAATTAGAGATTTGAGCCACTGGGCCCAGCCTTAGTATTTTAAGGCTAGAAGTGGGACTGATTGTCCTTTTACAAAATGTATTCCCCACTTTTGGCTGTATTCTACCTATGTGTCAGACCTAGATCAGTCCCACATCCCCTTGGAACCTTCCTGTTTCACTAAGTCCTCACTCTGTGTTTCATCAGAACCACTTAGCACTTAGAATACAACAAAAGCTGCTGCGCAGCTTCTCTAGGGCTCCTGGACTGGACCCCGGTCTGCCTCACAGCCTTTCCCACTCCTGCCCCTGCTTGTGAACACAGCAGTGCTTCAGCGGATGTTCTTATTTGAAAGTGCATTTAGACCCTTTCTGCTCTGAATATGACAGATATTTCTCAACTCTTAGCTTTAGTGCCATACAATAGTTTAATTTAACCAGGGCTTATTCATACTTTGTGGCCATGTGACCTGACTCTAGAATTTTATCTCTGCACTCCCCTCTGCTGGGGGTGGGGGAAAGGGAGGAAGAGATCGCTCTGTCCTAGCAAAGATACTGTATTTGGTATAATACATTTGAAGATAACTAGATGCCTAGATTTTTTTGTTGGCATGGAAAGGATGAGCCTTTTTAAAGTTACAGGGTTTCTCCAAAATTTTGGGTGGCTTTATGTGCTTGGTTAGGCTGAACTTACTGTGATTTTCTTACTGTCCTAGGCCAGGCTTTTAAACAGTTGTTTTATCTTTGTCATTATTCCACCTTTAGTTCTTCAGTTGAAACAGTAGCAAAGGGGGCCACTACTTTCTTTCTTTTCTTTTTGAGACAGCTCTTGGGCTAGGACGGTTTTTTGCCTCAGCCTCCCGAGTACCTGGGACTACAGGCGCCTGCCACAATGCCTGGCTATTTTTGTTCCAGTTGCCACTGCTGTTTTAGCTGGCCGGGGCTGGGTTCAAACCCATTGGTATATGGGGCCGACACCCTACCCAATGATCCACAGGCGCCGCTCGGCCACTACTTTCTGAGCAGTAGCTACAGTCAGTATAGCAGAAACTAAAATATCCATGTAAAAATGATACTTGTGTATTTCAATTTGACTCCAAATTAAAAAAGAAATAGATGTTTTGCCAGCTTTCTATATCTTTACTTAGGGACCGATCTGACACATCTAAGGAACTTTTAGTGTATCCTTCATGTTTCTTTTAGTATCTAGATTTTGGAATTTCAGAATTTTCTGTTTGAAACATTAATTTTTTTAATTTTTTTTTCTTTTGTTGTTGTTGCAGTTTAGCCAGGGCTGGGTTTGAACTCGCTACCCTGGGTATATGGGGCCAGCACCCCACTCACTGAGCCACAGGCACCACCCTGAAACATTTTTGATAAGAGATCATTTCAGAAAGTTGATGTGCTTTTCTCACAGGGCTTCAAATGAAATTTCTAAAGGTTATTTTAAAAGTCTAAATTTGAACACTATGTTATTCTAGTGACAGCTAGTTAATACTACAGATATAGTGAGTTTTATCCATTCTTTGTGTTATTTTTCCTGTGTCAACTAAGGATATTGGTTTTCACCATTAATATTTTTGTTATTGAAATCTTCCTTTGTAAAAAGTAGATTAGAAATAAAATAGCATGCAGATATGGTGGTTTGCATTTGTCAGTTAGGTTTTATTGCTGGATTATATTCCATTGTGTGGGTATGCTAAATTTTGTTTATTCATCAGTTGATAGACATCTGAGTTGTTTCTATTTTCTAGATGTTAGGAATAATGTAGCTCTGAACATCTTTGTACAGTTTTTTGAATGTATATATGTTTGTTTTTTGAGACTCTCTGCTGCCCAGGCTAGAGTGCTAGGGCCTCAGCTTAGCACACAGCAACCTCAAACTCCTGGGCTCAATTGGTCCTCCTGCCTCACCCTCCCACAGAGTGGTAGGACTACAGGTGTGAGCCACCATGCCTGGCTATGCATGTTTCTGTTTTACTTGGCATGTATTTAGGTATGGGAAACTTCTAATGTTTGACTTGACTTTTTGCAGAAATGCCAGAATGTTTCCAAGGCAGCTAAGCTATTTTACCTTTCTACCTGCAATACAAGAGTTTTTCAGTTTCTAAGCATCTTCACCAACACTTCTATCTTTTCGATTGTAGTTGTCCTACTGAGTGTGAAGTGATATCTCATTGTGATTTTGATTTGCATTTCCCTGAAGGCTAATTATGTTGAGTATCTTTTTCTTGTGCTTTTTAACTGTGTGTATATCTTCTGTGGAGTAATGTCTGTTTAGATCCTGTGCTCATTTATAAACTATCATTTGTCCTTTTTTATTACTGATTTGTAGGAGTTCATTGTTTGCTTTCAGATACTAGATTTGGGAAGTAAGCACCTTTGTTTCTTACTGTTAAATTGTTTCCAGAAATTTGACATGGAAGAGGTAGGAGGAGTAGGGGATGAGAGGTGATTTGCTGCTGAGCAGGTGAAAGAAATCACTGCTGTGCTATCCCTCTATTTCAAAGTTTATTCTGTTGTTTTAACCCTAAATGTGAAAAAAAGACTTTATTTAATAGGACGTCTTTGCTGCTAGTGGCTTGGATATCCTTTTTCTTTCTTTTATTTTCTTCTTCTTTTTGATATAGGTTCTTACTTTGTTGCCCCAGGCTAGAGTGCCATGACCTCAGTCTAGCTCACAGCAACCTCACACTCCAGGGTTCAATCAGTTCTCCTGCCTCACCTTCCCAAGTAGCTGGGACTACAGGCACTGGCCAAAATGTCGAGCTAATTTTTCTAGTTTTAGTAGAGATGGGTTCTCCCTCTTGCTCAGGCTGTTCTCAAACTCCGGAATTCAAGGTATTCACCTGCCTCAGCTTCGCAGAGTGCTAGGATTACAAGCATAAGCCATTGTGACTGGCCTTAGCTGATGTATTATTATAAATAAAATGAGGTAGGAAGTTGACTGACTCATATCTCAGGCCTTTTGCAGCTCTGTAATCCCACAGTTTTATCAGGTTATGGCAGGCTCAGTGGATCTTGAAGGACTCTTTTACAGAAGAGCACCAGCCAAAGAAATGGAGAGGACTCAGGGACTTTAGGGTTAGGCTGCCCTGGGTCCGGTATGTGCGTTTCGTGGCAAAGCCCATGTGCTTCAGGTTGGCTCAAACCAAGATGGCACCCTAGCCTTGCGACCTCTTCCCCTGTAAAGGCTGGAGAGTGAGGTCAAAACCCTTACTGTTTTGCCTGTTTGTGGATTCTAGACCCTCCCTTTCCAAGCTGCTGCTTCATTATGCTGGACTGTTAAGCAGGGCCACCTGGGTCACAACTAACAGGCTTCAAGTGTCCCTGTGCCCAGGCTTGGTCTTAAATTCCTGAGCTCAAGCAATCTTCCTGCCTTGGCCTCCCAGAGTGCTAGGATTACCTGTTTGAGTCACTGTGCCATGCCTTGCTTTGGATATCTTGTTAAAGCATAAGCTTTGTTTCTTCCTTGGAAGCATGCAATGCTTTTAGAAAATTCAAACAAAAATATTTGCTTCTATTGTATATATTGAGAAGTACTTAAACATTATACTTGCCTAAATGCTTCATAGACAAATATGAGTTTATGTTTATTTTATTGAAAAATAGGTGTAATATTTTGACGTGGTCATTAACATATTTTGTACTTCTTTAGATTCTTAGACTTAACAGAATTTCAGATTCTGTTACAAGCTATATTAAAAGATAATTTTATTAACATAGTTTGTAACTTTTAACTTGTGCAGTAGCATTGTTCAGTCAGACTTTCTAAGATGCTCTGTGGAATATGTTAAGCCCTACTTATGTCTGTTGAACACTTGAAATATGGCTACTAAGACTGATGTGCTGAATTTTTAAGCTTATTTATTTTTAATTTTTTTAATTAATTGAAGTTTAAATTTGGCCAGATACAGTGGCTTATATCTGTAGTCCCAGCACTTTGAGAAGCCAAGGCAGGAGGATTGATTGTTTTGCGCCTAGGAGTTTAAGAACAAGGCTAGGCAACATAAAAAGACCCTATCTCTACAAAACATATTAGTCAGGCATGGTGGCACATGCTTATAGTCCTTGTTACTCAGAAGGTTGAGGCAGGAGGATTCGTTCAGCTAGGAGTTTGAGACTGCAGGGAGCCAAGAATGCATCACTATACTCCAGCCTGAGCAACTGAGCAGACCTTGTCACGGAAAAAAAAAAAAGCTGTGAGTGGCAGGCTTATAGGATGACACAGGTGTAGAACCTCACTAACCTGCTTTAACTTTTTTTCTTTAAGTGTAAGTTTATTTATAAGAGATTTTTATGAGAAATAAGTACAAGGTATTTTTGGTAAGCATTTTTACTGAATTTATTTTTTTTTCTACAGTGTTAAGGGTGCCTGTTTTGTAGACACAACCTATTAAACTTTATAAATACAAATAAACTTCTGTTTTCTGCATCTGTAATTAAAATGTAAAAAATGGGTAGATTTTCGCCCAATTTAGAAGATTTGGGATGTTTTGACTGAAAATACAGTTGATCTATCTGACATAAAGGTGGCTTTTAGGGAGAAAGGTGACCATCATTTCTTGTAGAGACTGGCTGATGGTTTGGGAGCTGTGCTACACTTTGCCCAGGACAGACACAAATGGAGGGAACAACTAGGGTTTTAACCACAAGTTGTGAAAAAAGTTACCGAGGTAGGTCATTCTAATTACTGCTTAGCAGCTTGCTGTAGTTTACTCCAAGTTAGTAATAATTCTCTAGGACAGATAGAGGATAGTTGCTAGCCTTAAATAAAGTTGATCATAAATAGCCACAGTGTTTACAGGCAAAAAAAGCAAGGCAGATTTTATTGACAAGTTTTTTTCCCCTTCTTTCTTTGGCTTTTTGATGTTGGTAGTCTTGTAGGTGAATTTAACTTCTTATTATTATTTTTTTTTTTTGCAGTTTTTGGCCGGGCTGGGTTTGAACCTGCCACTTTCGGTATATGGGGCTGGCGCCCTGCTCCTGTGAGCCACAGACGCCGCCCTGTGAATTTAACTTTTATTGGCATGATTAATGAATACTTCACAAAAGAAAGATTATCAGTTGAGTTAGTATTTTAACACTGTATTTGAGGTCAGATGTGTTTTGGGATTGGGATTGGGATTTTTCCTCCTGAAAAATTTAACTTTGTTATAGCGAACAAACATTTGAAACTTTTTTCATACCAGGGAGAATATTTTGTTTTCTTTGAATACTAGCTCTTTGTACCAAATCATTAAAGAAAACAGGAATATATTGCAAGATGTATTAACTGGCAGTTTGGATTTTTTTTTTATTTCTTTTTTTTTTTTTTTGAGACAGAGCTTCAAGATGTCACCCTGGATGGAGTGCCGGGCGTCACAGCCTGCCACAACGTCCGTCCATTTTTTGGTTGCAGCCGTCATTGTTTGGCGGGCCTGGGCTGGATTCGAACTCGCCCACTCAAGTGTATGTAGCTGGCACCTTAGCCCGTTGAGCCACAGGTGCCAAGCCTAAAGAATTTTTTTTTGAGACAGTCTCTCTTTGTCACCCTTGGTAGAGTGCCATCGTGTCACAGCTCACAGCAACCTCAGACTCTTGGGTGTAAGTAATTATCTTGCCTCAGCCTCCCAAGCAGCTGGGACTACAGGTGCCCGCCACAATACCTGGCTATTTTTCTGTTGGCAGTTGTCATTCTTGTTTAGCTGGCCTGGGCTGGGTTCTAACCTACCAGCCTTGATGTATGTGGCCAATGCTGTCAGCAAACTGCCGAGCCAAGGCAGTTTGGATTTTGATTTAGAATTCTAAATATTCCAAAATGGAAGATGGTGGCAAACTAAAAAGTTAACCAACTTTAATCAAATGGTAAATGAGGGGTGTATTTACAGGGTAATAATTAGAATACATTAAAATTATTTTTGTGTAAAGGATATAGATTGTGAATTCCTTGAAAGAACTCTTTTTTTTTTTGAGACAGAGCCTCAGGCTGTCACCCTGGATGGAGTGCTGTGGCATCACAGCTCACAGAAACCTCCAATTCCTGGGCTCAAGGGAGTCTCCTGCCTCTGCCTCCCAAGTAGCTGGGACTACAGGCACCCGCCACGATGCCCGGCCATCTTTTGGTTGCAGCCGTCATTGTTGTTTGGCGGCCTGGGCTGGATTCGAACCCGCCAGCTCAGGTGTATGTGGCTGGCACTTTAGCCCATTGAAAGAACTCTTAACAAAAGCTATGCCTGACCTCTATGGAGAAAATTATAAAACATTATTGACGGATATAAAATAACTGTTAAATAATGTATAAAAGTAGAATGTATGTATAAAAGTAGTATGGGACTATTTAATATTATACAGATACTGTTTGCTTTGAAAAAATTTGTCCATTCATTGTACATTATAACTTGATAATATAATCTAAAATAAATAATTACTGGGAGAATTGGTTGTCCATATGGAGTAAACTAAAACTAGACCTCTGCTTCACAATTTAACAAAATGTTCTGGGTGGAAGATATTTATCTAATTGTGCAGAATTGAAGATGGGCATCACCTGCTCCTTGGGTTTTTTACATCTACATATATGTTCTTGAATGTCATCTTCCTTGTGTTAGATCTGTGGGAGCTAAACACTGAATATGTACAACTGAAATATGTTTCAAGAAACAATACTCTTACTACATGAAGCACACTTAGGTATTTTCCACATTATTTTGTTTTTTAAAATGCTGTTCCTCAGCATACTGATTTTACGCATTGCAGAGGGAATGTAGCTTGACAGAGACTTCCTGAAGAAACTCTTGTACGCGTGTGAAAGAGAGAGTGTGTGAATGTTACACTTGTGTGTACATGTGTGTGAGAATGTTAGCCAAACCCTGCAAGTACTTCTTTTCTAGTGGTGGAATAAAATGCCACGTGCTGGAAATTAAAATGCAGGAAAAACCAGAGTAAATACTGGAGTTGAGGTCTGTGGAGTTGATCAAATTTGAATTGATTGTTGAGGGAAGAGTTGAATTTACCTAGATAAAGTAATGCTGACAGAGCTTGTAAAAGCAGAAGAAACAAAGTTGAGGTAAGAGGATAACACCTAAGTTTTTGACTTTCTGGCAGGGAGGTATGGCACAGACAAACTATAAAGGAACCAGGCTTGCTGGTTCTGTCTCTGTGGTTAAGATGTGGAAAGAGGGCCTATGACTGTCTGGTCAGCACATTGGGAACCTCCCTGAGAGTTTTCCATTTCTGCTTATTTTAGGTACAGGATCCGAAAGGCAATGGCAAAGAATAGTTATTATGGCTTAGTTGCTGCTGCTGCTGCTGTTTTTTTAAGCTGAAGACATGCTCCGCACATACCTTTTTTAGAATTATTGCCCATGAGCCCAGTCTGGACAGGTGGCATTCAGGTTGTGAGATTATGTAGTCCCAACATGGCTTTTCTGGACTGGGAGACTTGGGCTTGAAGAGGTGCCCTGGTCAATGTGTGATTGCCAGGGCCACTTGATCTTACATTTTGCTTATCTTGCATGAAAAGTAATTGCCTCTGTAATGAAAATTTCTTCTGTTTCATTTGAGCCTTTTAAAAAATCAATTTAAAAATATATTTGGATAATGCGAAAGCAAATAGGTAATGTCTGACTCATAGCAGGTACTAGAGTTTATCTGGCATATTTCTCTCCCAGCAAAATTGTGAATATAAATTTCCTTGTTCTAATTCTAGTTTCACAGACGACAATGTGAGGTCAGGGGATGTATCTGTCTTGTTCATATTGAAACAAATGCAGAACTACGTAGTAAATAGCCAGTATGGTTATGTTTGTCTTAAGTGCAAGTCTTTGTGAATTAATGCTTTTAAATTTTATTATTCATTGAATTTCTGTATTTATACTAGAGTATTCTTTTTTAGAATTATAACTTAAATAAAGAAAAACTTTTAAGAATGCTGTGGGATAATAGCAGGTTTAAAGAGTTAGCACTACTCAAAATTGTTACCGAAGTAGGCTAAATTAAAAATTTAAAAACTTACCATCAGTTTTGCCATTAAAAATTATTAATGCTTAAAATACTTTAATTGTTACAATAGTATAATCAGTTATTATTTGGTCAATTTTAGCTTTGGATTTTAAGTTTCAAACCTAATATTTTATGGAAAAGAATGCTACTCATTAATAAAGTTAAAAATCATTGTAATGAGGAAATCTTTTGTGGGTTGCTTCTATATATTAAAATGTGTGCTGGGACCTATCATAAGTAACTCAACTGCCAATCAAGATTTTTCTCATGTTGAGAGGCTGATACAGAATTTTGTGTAGCATTTGACAGTATGTTTGGATTTTAAATGTCTATAATCTTTGATCTGGTGATTTTACTTTTTTTTTAGTACCGTGTTCTAAGAATTTGGTTTGTAAAGGATAGACAAAGATACATTAACTAAAGTGTTTTTCACAGTATATGTAATCTTTCTAAGACTGGAAGCAATTAAAAGAATGGTTAAGTAATTTTGGTAGATTTGTATGATGAAGTAGTCTGTGCTTGTTAAAATGTTTTAGAGAAGTCTTAATGATACGAGATGATGTTTATAAGAGTGATGTCAAATTATGTAAAACATAACTGGGTAAAAATTGGGAGGAAACACATACAGGTATTATGATTTATCTTGGATACCAGAGCTGTATACAATTCTGTATGTAATTAGTTTATAGCTTTGTGATTTATAGATAATGAACAAATCCTATTTTTGTAATCTGAATAAAAGTAAATAATATTAAAGCAGAAAAGTCATAGCTCCATTTTGGAAAGTTGGCTCTGGTAAAGGAAGATGTGTCGGAATGGGGAGAAGGCGTGGCATCGGAGGTGGATGACAAAAGGTGAAGTTTAGACCATTTCAGGCAGAGGGATGCATAGGAGAGATGCCAAAGGAGAAGCGTCTTGCTTCAGGAATGGGCGTGGGTATGAGGGAGTAGAGAAAGAATGTTCTGTGATGTTGACCTTGGCAAGTAAGTGTGGTTGGAGACAGAATAGCATTTGGCTTTGGTGAGATACTGGCTTGAAATCCCAGAGAAACTGTGTACAGGTTTCTGTAGTTGGCTCAGTGGATAGCATAGATATTTGTTTGAATACAAAGAGGGGCATGAGGGCTGTTTATAGTTGGAGGAATGAATAAAATGGGTGAGAAAAGCATGTCAGAAAGGTAAAGTAATTTGCTGAAAGTCAGAGGGCTCATAGCTGATGGAGCTGCAGTTTAAAACAGAGGTCTGAACTTTGAAGACCCATGATTAAACTGCTACTCTGTATTTTTAAAATTCTAATGACAGGATTAAAATAGTATTTCAATAGTTTAATAGTTTGTAAAGGCATGTGTATAAAAGAAAGAGTATACAGGTGGTCCCTGGCTTAAAATGTTTGCCTTATGATCTTCCCACTTTACAGTGGTTTTATTGGGATGTAGCCCCATTCATTGTAAGTCAGAGGAGCATCTATAATGTTTTACAAATTTTGGTCAAAAAATGTATAGGAAACCTTTTTCTTAGACACATTCGCTCACATGAAGTTGATTTTCTACTTTTACCAAATAAATACTAATATTTTCTGATGTAATGATTTATAATTAATTTTTCATTTTCCACCCTCCATTCCTCCCAATCAAAAAAATTATTGTGTGGCTCCTCCTCCACTACCACTACCAGCACCTCCTCTTCTTCAAAGGATTGGTGTACTTTTCCTTTAAAACAAACACTTGAGAAACAATTTAAGTTTGAGACAAATGAGACACATTCTATGATGTTATCAAACACGGGAACCTGGATGTTTTAATGAAAAAGATGGTAAAGGTGAGTTTTATTGGAAAAAAAAAATTAAAATTCCATAGAAATGGTATGCTAGTTTTGGATTCTTTTGGAGCTGTGTTTCATATAGTAAGAAACAATGAAAGAGTTTTTATTTTAGGTAAGTATCACAGGCTAGACTGTCAAAGATGTAGTGGATCTAAGAGCAGAAACAATCACATAAAGCATTCAGTCTACAAAACATTAATTTTCCTTTTGTTACATGGATGGATATAGTGAAATCTAGACTTTTAATATACCTGTCACCTGAATAGTGTACATTGTACCCACCAGGTAATTTTTCATTCTGTACTATCCTTCCACCCTCCCCCTTCTGAGTCCACTAAGTTACTCTGTACGATGGACATACCCATTGCTTAGTTCCTGCATGTAAGAACATGTGCTGTTTAGTTCTTTGTTCCTATTACTTCACTTTGAATCATGGCCTCCAATTCCATCCTAGATAAAACATTAATTTTATAGCCACATTTAAACATCTCCTTTACTCCTTACCCTGTGTTTAGTTTTCTTGTCTTTTTTTTTTAAACATTAATCATTCGATTTAGTCCTTATTTCATTTTTTAGGATTTATGTCAGATGCTGAGTTCTTAAAGTTCTCCCTAATTAATGGCAATAAAGTAGACTAGTTTGCTTGTATGCCTCTGAGTCAAGTGTGCACTAGTTGAGATTTCTTTTGCCTGTTCTTGCCACCAGTTTGTGGCTGAGTCTTTTTTTGTCTTTTCCTTTTTTTTTTTTAATTAAATCATAGTTGTGTACATTAATGCAGTCATGGGGTACAATGTGCTGGTTTTATATACAATTTGAAAAAAAATTTTTTTAAGAGACAGTCTCACTTTGTCCCCCTCGGTAGAGTACTGTGGCATCACAGCTTACAGCAACCTCCAGCTCTTGGGCTTAGGTGATTCTCTTGCCTCAGCCTTCTGAGTAGCTGGGACCACAGGCGCCTACCACAATGCCCGACTATTTTTTGTTGCAGTTTGGCTGGGGCTGGGTATGAACCCGCCACCCTCTGTATAGGGGACCAGTGCCCTACTCACTGAGCCACAGGTGTGTCGCATCAAACTGTAGCCTTCATGGCATTTTCTTAGTTATTGCGTTAAGACATTTATATTTTACACCTGGTAAATTTCACATGTACCCTTGTAAGATGCACCATAGATGTGGTCCCACCAATTACTCTCCCTCCATCCGTCCTCCTCCCTCACCTCCCCTCCCTCTCTCCTTTCCCCTTCTTCTTGAGCTTGTGAAAGCTATAAATTGTTTTCAAAGTAAGGCTGAGTACATTGGATACTTTTTCTTCCATTCTTGAGATACTTTGCTAAGAAGAATATATTCCAGCCCTATCCATGTAAACATATAAGAGGTAAAGTCTCCTTCTTTCTTTAAGGCTGCATAATATTCCATGGTGTACATATACCACAATTTATCGATCCATTCATGGGTCAATGGGCACTTGGGCTTCTTCCATGACTTAGCAGTTATGAATTGGGCTGCAATAAACATTCTGGTACAAATATCTTTGTTATAATGTGATTTTTTGGTCTCTGGATCTATACCTTGTAGAGGAATTGTAGGATCGAATGGCAGGTCTATTTTTAGATCTCCAAGTATTCTCCAAACATCTTTCCAAAAGGACTGTATTAGTTTGCATTCCCACCAGCAATGTAGAAGTGTTCCCTTTTCTTCACACCCACACCAACATCTCTGGTTTTGGGATTTTGTGATGTGGGCTAATCTTACTGGAATTAGATGATGTCTCAAAGTAGTTTTGATTTGCATTTTTCTGATGATTAAGGATGATGAGCATTTTTTCATGTGTCTGTAGGCCATGCACCTGTCTTCTTCAGAGAAGTTTCTCTTCAAGTGCCTTGCCCACCCTGAGATGGGATCACTTGTTCTTTTCTTGGTAATACATTTGAGTTCACTGTGGATTCTGGTTATTAAACCTTTTTCGGAGACATATCCTGCAATTATCTTCTCCCATTCTGAGGGCTGTCTGCTTGCTTTACTTACTGTTCTTGGCTGTGCATAAGCTTTTTAGTTTGATCAGGTCCCAATAGTGTATTTTTGATGCTGCTTCAATTGCTTGGGGGTCCTCCTCATAACATACTCACCCAGACCGATTCCTTCAAGAGTTTTCCCTGCATTTTCTTATAGTATTTTTATAGTTTCATGTCTTAAGTTTAAATCTTTAATCCAATGAGAGTCTATTTAAGTTAATGGTGAAAGGTGTGGATCCGGTTTCAATCTTCTACAGCCAGTAGAAGATTGGCAGCCAGTTCACCCAGCACCATTTGTTAAATAGGGAATCTTTTCCCCACTGAATGTTTTTAATTGGCTTGTCAAAGATCAAGTAATGGTAAGTAGCTGGTCATCTCTTGGTTCTCTATTCTGTTCCATACATCTACCTCTTTGTTTTTGTGCCAGTACCATACTGTTTTGATCACTGTCAATTTATAGTATAGTCTGAGGTCTGATAGCGTTATTCCTCCTGCTCTGTTTTTATTTCTGAGTAATGTCTTGGCTATTTGAAGTTTTTTCTGATTCCATACAAACGAAGTATTATTTTTTTGAAATCTTTTGATCCCAATCTTTTAATTGGGATTGCATTTTAATTGTATATTGCTTTGGCTAAGTATGGCCATTTTAACAATGTTGATTCTTCCCAGCCATGAGCATGGTATGTTTTTCCATTTGTTAACATCTTCAGCTATTTCTTTACTTAGAGTTTCATAGTTTTCTTTACAGAGATTTTTTCATGTCCTTTGTTAGGTAAACTCCCAAATATTTCATCTTGTTTGGCACTACTGTGAACAAGATAGAGTCCTTGACTGTTTTTTCAGCTTGACTATTGTTGATATATATAAAGGCTACAGATTATTGAGTGTTGATTTTGTAACCTGAGACGCCTCTGTATTTTTTGATCACTTCTAAGAGTTTGTAGTAGAATTCCTGGTGTTTTCCAGATATACAATCATATCTGCAAAGAGTGAAAGTTTGATCTCTTCTGATCCTATGTGGATACCTTTGATCACCTTTTCTTGCCTAATTGCGATGACTAAGACTTTCATTACAATGTTAAAAAGCAGTGGAGACAATGGGCAACCTTGCCTGGTTCCTTATCTGAGTGGAAATGATTTCAATTTAATTTCATTCAATACAATATTGGCTGTGGGTTTGCTATATATGGCCTCTATCAGTTTAAAAAATGTCCCTTCTATACCCATTTTCTTAAGTGTTCTGATCATGAATGGATGCTGGATATTATCAAAAGCATTTCTGCATCAATTGAGAGAATCATATGGTCTTTTTTTTTAATTTGTTTATGTGCTGAATTATATTTATAGATTTACGTATATTGAACCAGCCTTCAGACCCCGGAATAAAACCTACTTGGTCATGGTGTACAGTTTGTTTGATGTGTTGCTGGATTCTGTTTGTTTGTTAGGATCTTGTTGAATGTTTTTGCATCAATATTCATTAGTGATATTGGTCTATAATTTTCTTTTTTGTTGGGTCTTTTCCTGGTTTTGGAAATCAAGGTGATGCTTGCTTCATAGAATGTGTTGGATAGTATTTCTTCTTTTTCTATATCTTGGAAAAGATTGAGTAATATAGGTACTGGTTCCTCTTTTTTTTTTTTTTTTTTTGACAGATCCTCAAGCTGTCACCCTGGAGAGAGTGCCATGGCATCACAACTCACAGCAGCCTCCAATTCCTGGGCTCAAGCGAGTCTCCTGCTTCTGCCTCCCAAGTAGCTACAGGCACCTGCCACAACACCCGGCCATTTTTTGGTTGCAACCATCATTGTTGTTTGGTGGGTCCAGGCTGGATTCAAACCTGCCAGCTCAGGTGTACATGGCTGGCACCTTAGCCCGTTGAACCACAGGTGCCGAGCCTGTACTGGTTCCTCTTTAAAGGTTTGGTATAATTCTGATGTGAGGCTATCTGGCCCTGGGCTTTTCTTTTTAGGGAGATTTTGTATAGTTGATGCTATTCCAGAACTTGATACAGGCCTGTTCAGCATTTCCACTTGATTCTGGCTAAGTCTTGGAAGGTGGCATGCTTCCAAGTATTGGTATATTTCCTTAGATTTTCATATTTCTGAGAGTAAAGTTTCTTGTAATATTCATAAAGATTTTTTGAATTGCTGAGGAGTCTGTTGTTATTTTATCATTATCATTTCGGATTGATGAAATTAGAGATTTTACTCTTTCTTTCCTGGATAGATTAGCCAAAGGTTTATCTATTTTATTAACCTTTTCAAAAAAACAACTTTCTGATATATTGATCTATTGTATAATTCTTTCATTTTCAATTTCATTTACTAATGCTCTAATTTTGGTTATTTCTTTTCTCCTGCTGGGTTTGGAATTGGAATGTTCTTCCTTCTCCAGTTGTTTGAGAAGTCCCATTAACTTGTTAACTTCCTCTCTTTCCATTCTCTTGAGGAAGGCTTGCAGTGCTATAAATTTCCCTCTTAGGACTGCCTTTGCAGTATCCCAGAGGTTCCAATAATTTGTGTCTTCATTATTGTTTTGTTATAAAAATTTGATCATTTCCTTCTTAATCTCATCTATAACCCAGCTATCATTCAGCATACGGTTATTTAGCTTCCATGTTTTTGTATGAGTATGCAGATTCCTGTTGTTACTGAGTTCCACTTTTATTTCATGGTGGTCCCAGAAGATACCAGGAATAATTTCTATTCTTTTAAATTTGCTGAGGTTAGACTTATGACCTAAGATGTGATCAATTTTTGAGTATGTTCCATGGGCTGATGAGAAGAATGTGTATTCAGTTTTGTTAGGGTGAAATGTTCTTTAGATATCTGTTAAATCCAGATGTTGAATGGTTAAGTCTAAAATTTCTTTGCTTAGCTTCTTATTGGAGGATCTATCCAACACTGCATTAAAATCTCTGATTATTATGGAGCTGGAGGAAATCAAGTTTCTCATGTTTGTTAGAGTTTCTCTTATACATTGAGGTGCATTCTGGTTGGGTGCATGAATGTTAATAATTGAAATCTCATCATGTTACCCTTACCAAATAGGAAGTGACCATCTTTATCTTTCCTTACTTTTGTTGGTTTGAAACCTATTGTATCTGTGAATAAAATTGTAACACCTGCTTTTTTTCTGATTTCCTTTTGCCTGAAATATAGATGACCATCCCTTCACTCTGAGTCTATATTTATCTTTTAAGGTAAGATGAGAGTCTTGTATACAGAACATATCCGGACTGAGTTTTTGTATCCTGTCACCCAACCTGTGCCTCTTGAGAGGACAATTTAAGCCATTCACATTAATTGAGAACATTGATAAGCCTGGTAGAATTTTGGGTATTGAGTTTTTCTGAAAGTTCAGTGAACATTTTTAATCCTTTTGCCACTGTGGAAATCGGAATTTGATTCAAAGTTTCTGAGTGGGTTTACTTTTGTGGTGGAGGATTGTGCTGGTCATTATGGAGGATAGGTCTGAGACTATCCTGGAGAGCTGGTTTAGTTATGGCAAATTTCTTCAACATGTGAATGCCATTAAAGTATTTAATTTCTCTGCCATAAATGCAATTCAGTTTTGCTGGATACAGGATCCTGGGTTGAAAATTATTTTGTTTTAAGAGATTAAAAGTTACCACCCTTTTCTAGCTTGAAAGGTTTTAAGCAGAGAGATCTGCAGTCATTCTAATATTCTTCCCCTTGTAGGTTATGGTTTTCTTACATCTGGTTGCTTTTAGAATTTTCTCCTTCATATTAACTTTAGTGACATTAATTATGATGCATCTGAGGGGTTGTCTCACTTGGATTCAGTCAGGCTGGGGTTCTGAAATTGTCTGCTATCTGAATTTCAGAATCTCTTGGCATGTCTGGAAAGTTCTCCTTCATAATCTCATGAAAAAGGTCCTTTGTGCTTTGCAAAGCAACTTTGTCGCCTTCAGGAATTCCTATAAGGCAAATATTAGTTTTCTTCTAATTATCCCAGAGCTCTTTGATAGAATGATCCGTCTTTGCTTTCCACTTCTCTTCCTCCTTGAGCATTTGGGAGTGTTCAGAAGCTTTGTCTTCAGTGTCAGAGATCCTTTCTTCTGCTTGCTCCATTCTGTTACTGAGGGATTCTAATATATTTCTTAGATCTTTGAGGGCTGCAAATTCTTGTCTCAGTGTGTCAAAATCTTTGGTGATTTTGTCTTTGAATTCATTGAATTCTTGAGATAGCTTTTGAAATGCTCCTTGAATTTCTAATTCCAACTTTACCTCCATTCTATTAATCTTATTTGCAATCTAAACTCCGAAATTGATTTCTGACATTTCTGCCATTTGTCTATGAATGGGATCTTCAGTTGTATCTGCTGTATCATTCCTTGGGGGAGTTGATCTACTCTGGTTATTCATGTTACTGGAGTTTTTCTGCAGATTCCACCCCGTGATAATTTTACACTGTTTGGCTAGATGAGCCGATCAGGTGAAATTGGGTTCCGGGGCTGCTGGAGTAGTGATTAACCCACGAGCTGTGACTGGTGTCTGTTCCCTAGAGCTTTGCAAAGGACTGTGGCTGAATCATTAACATGAATTTTACTCATGATACCTCTAGTATGTAGAAATATTCTCTCTACTAATACAGAATTTTGTATGCTTTCATATGGCAACTACATATTTGGAGGAAAGCAAGGACCAGGAAATGTATTCTTAAATATAGCAATTTTGGATGACTCTGTTCAAGTTCAGAATCAGTGTGAGATTATGAAACCAAATTATTAAATTATAGGCTTAATAATTTACAAAACAGTAGGGAGACACATAGAGAGAAGTACATAGGGAGGAGGGTATGGTCTTGTCCTTAATCATATACCCAGTGTCCCACTTAGTAAGTAGGGACTCACACCTAGCATTGAAAAGCCTGAAGGGACCTTAGTGATGGGAGAATAATCTAGTCAGTAAAATGTAGTAGTAAAATGATCTTAATGATCACTGGTTTTACCCCTTCCCCTCAGACAGATCACTCCTTCTGTCATCCAGCTGGAGTGCATTGGTATAATCATAGCTCACTTCTGCCTCAAAACTCCTGGGGTCAGGCAATCCTCCTACCTCAGCCTTCTGAGTAGTGTGTGCCCACCACAGGGCTCAGCTAATTTTTCTATTTTTATTAGAGACAGGGTCTAACTTCAACTCCTGACCTCAAGCAGTCCTTCTGCCTCGGCCTCCCAGAGTGCCAGATCACTAGTTTTTAAAGGAAGGGTGAAAAGGTAAAGTTGAGGCTATCCAGTTTGCCAGTGAAGAGTTCTCCCTATTCCAGTCTAGGTGGGGGAGAGAGGAGCTGAGAGAAGTAAAGGATGTGAGATGCTTGTCATTCATTGTGGAGACTGTTTCTCAGCTCAGTACTTTACCTTATCCTTCTATGTCTAGTGTCTCCCAAAACATTCTGTCTTCTGCCTTGAGAAAGATTAATCTGCTTGCCCTAGAGGTAAGGTATGGGAAGAATGAGCTAGAGGCTTCATCCAGCTAAGCAGTGCATATTCAACAACTCTTCCCATGAGTGTCCCCAGCCTCTGGTTGTAGTGCTAAAAGCTTTTATGGTTCCAGGGTGGACTGGTTTCTGCACATAGTTTCTGAAGTCACTTTCGGTTTTAGCTGCTTTTGTTCTTCCTAGTTGTCACCTCCCCTCCATTCTCTTTGTTTTAAAAAAAATCATTGAATTCATTGTTTCTTGATTTTTCTCTTCTACTGTCTTTGGGTTTGCTTTTCTTTTTTTTTTTTTTGTAGAGACAGAGTCTCACTTTATTGCCCATGGTGTCACAACTTACAGCAACCCCCAATTCCTGGGCTCAGGCGATTCTCTTGCCTCAGCCTCCCAAGTAGCTGGGACTACAGGCACCTGCCACAGTGCCCAACTATTTTTTTTGTTGCAGTTTGACTGGGGTCAGGTTTGAATCCTCCACCCTCAGTATATGGGGCCAGTGCCCTACCCACTGAGCCACAGGCATCGCCCAGGGCTTGCTTTTTTTTAAACCATGGAATAGGGAATAAAAAATAGTGTTAGTTACACAGGGTGAACATAAAGTTTGTGTGCAATTTAAAGTAGTTTAACTTCGTAAATTGCACATGAACTTTAATTTATGTCCACCCTATATTTAAGGATTTCCACATTCTTTGTTTCTGTTATTGTATCCCCTGGACCATGTAACAAACAGTACCAGAAACTGTGTACCTTGAACATGTGTTAATTAAAGAAATAATGTTAGCAAACCACTTTCTGCTTTGCTTTACATTACTTATATACCTGTCTGATGTATTCTGTTAGATTCTTGGTATTGTGAGAGAGGACTCATATTTTATTCATTTTAATAATAAAATGGTTTGGCTTGGCACCTGTTGCTCAAGAGGCTGAGGTGTCAGCCACATACACCAGAGCTGGTGGGTTTGAATCCAGCTTGGGCCTGCCAAACAATAATGACAACTGCAACCAAAAAATAGTCGGGCATTGTGGTGGCACCTGTAGTCCCAGCTACTTGGGAAGCTGAAGCAAGAGAATCGCTTAAGCCCAGGAGTTGGAGGTTGCTGAGAGCTGTGATGCCCTGGCACTCTACCTAGGGGGACAGCATGAGGCTCTGTCTCAAAATAAATAAATAAATAAATAAAAAATAAATAACAGCATGAGGCTCTGTCTCAAAATAAAAATAATAATAATAATAAAATAGTTTGAGCTTTGTAAATATTTTTTGTAAAACAAATGAAGTATATTCTTTATAACCTGGGTAATCAAGCAGAATTTGGAACCGTAGGGCAGAATCCCAAGATTTATGACACGAGAAGGTAAGGATATCACAGACTTGAATTCTCTTTGATATGGGTTGGTGAGGTACTCTGACTGATGGGGCGTTAGTCCATGCTCTGTTTGGTACATGGATTTCATGGTTTTCAGGGCAGTCTTCAGTTGTCAGATACATGGAGAAAGGACGATGTCTTCTGTAAATGCAAGGGAGCATAATTTGTAGCATTTGGGTTCATGGGAGCTATTCTGAGCACCATCTTAAGTTTTCAATTTCTGTTCCACCTTAGGTGAGTCTCTTTTTATGTTCAACTTTAAATCTTTGTTTTTTCTTCAGTTAAATATCACCCTTGTGGGCTCAGCGCCTGTGGCTCCACGGGCTAAGCACCAGCCACATACACCTGAGCTGGCGGGTTCGAATCCAGCCTGGGCCTGCCAAACAACAATGACAACTACAACCAAAAAAAAAAAAAAAAAAAAATGGCCAGGCGTTGTGGCGGGCGCCTGTGGTCCCAGCTACTTGGGAGGCAGAGGCAAGAGACTCACTTGAGCCCAGGAATTAGAGGTTGCTGTGAGCTGTGATGCCACTGCACCCTATCTAGGGTGACAGCTTGAGTCTCTGTCTCAAAAAAAAAAAAAAAATCACCCTTGTGAACTAGCATATACTTAAAAATTAGGCAGTGAGATCAGAACTTGTTTCCTAATGGGCAGTGTCAACCACCTGGAGGAGCTTACAGGGTTATATATTTGGCAGTGAGAAGTATTGGAGCTCAGCCAATCAGAGTGTGACAGAGATATGTATGGAGAACCCACTGGTGGCTGCAGTGGCCCTTGGGGGCCAGGTCGAGTAAGGTACAATTTACATAAAATAAAAATACACCTGTTTCAGATGTAGAGTTATTGAGCTATGCCAGCTATGAGGAAGTGTTTCCATTAGCACCAGAAGTGTCCTGGGGCACTTTTGTGGTCAGTCCCCTCCCCCCAGTGCCCTGGCTCCTGGCAGCTGTTGGTCTGCTTCCTTGTCACTGTAGTTTGATGTTTGGCTTCTTTCGCTCATCACACAGCATTCCTGAATTCACGCTGTAATTCTTGTTCATGGTTTTGTTATTGCTGAGTAGTAGTCCAGTGTTTACCCACAGTTTGTCCTTTCTACACTGATACTTCTGGAGAGCTTGAAACTGGCACGTTATTTGTATATGGATTTGTTTTGACACAAGAAACAATACACAGGCATAACATAGATACAACAGTACACAGACACAATTTTTGTTGCTTGAAAGAACATTAAAGTCAAATAGAAAATTAGCCAGGACTTGTATATCAGGTATGGTGGCTACATATGCGCATAGCACTGTCTCTGAAGGTGGCCCTTGAGCCATCATAATGTCCTAGTGTGCTTCCCTGCTTATCAGGGCTGTCACTCAGTACCATGACTCATCTCATCCCAGTGGTGTTAGGTCTCTACCCCTACTGTTTCCTCCACAGGGTCAGCTGGCACAGCAAGAGTTTCAGCACCTCGAGAAAGTAGGATCTGGAAATATTTTGTTGTTCCAAGTTAGCTGTAGCTGTTCAAAAGGGTAGGCTTAGTTCCTGCCTTATTATCCTCATTTGTAAAATGGAGTGAATAATGGTACAATACTTAAAAAGTTATTTGAAGATTGGGGCGGCGCCTGTGGCTCAGTAAGTAGGGTGCCGGCCCCATATACTGAGGGTGGAGGGTTTGAACCTGGCTCCAGCCAAACTGGAAAAAAAAAAAAAAAGGCATATACATATGCCTCTTCAAGGCATATATTCATTGTTAGCCTGGAGATATATGGCACATTCAGTGTTTGTTTTGACTTACTTACATTTACCAGTTTGTTATGAATTATCATTTTTTTCTTGAAATTTAGAAATTCCTTCATGATCACTTCCTGTCTTCTTGAAATACAATCTGTAGTGGTTTCTTTAGAAGAGAGTCTATGATGATTAACCTAGCTTTTGTTGATTTGAAAATGTTTGTATATTTATGTATATTTCTGTTAGCTGGATACACATCTAAGCATGATAGTTATTGACTCTTAGTACTTTGATGACTTTACTGAGCTATCATTTGACAGCCCCCTCCTTTTGTAAAGGGAAATCTACTTAATATAATTGTCATTCCTGTGTAGAAAATCTGTTTTGTTTTGTTGTTTTTCTTCTCTTTACTTTGGATGTTCTTCAATTTTATGGTACTGGCTATTTCTTTTTTTTCTGTTTACCTTGTGCTCTCAGAATCTGAGAAGTTAGGTTCTTGATCAATTCTGAATAATTCTCAGCTGTCATTTTTTCTCATGGTATCTCTTCCCTTATTTCTGTCTTCTTCAGGAAAAGTACTTTGGGTTAAACCTCTTAATTCCTTACTTCAGTTCTCAGCCTTTCTTGCATATCTTCAGTCTCTTCTTTATCTTTCTATGGTGTATCCTAGGTGATTTCTTTGGTGACTGGCTTCTGTGATTTGTTTTAACGTTTTTAAAGCTCATCTACTTTGTAGCATCTAGCAGTTCCTCATTCCTTTTTATTTTAGAGTAATAATTCAATTGTTTGAATATATCACTTTATTTTTTTTTTTTGAGACTGAGTATCATTCAGGCACCCTGTGTAGTGTGCCATAGTGTCACAGCAACCTCAAACTCTTGGGCGCAAGTGATTCTCTTGCCTCAGCATCCCAAGTAGCTGGGACTGCATTTGTCTGCCACAGCACTCACCTATTTTTAGAGGCAGGGTGTCACTCTGGCTCAAGCTGGTCTGGAACCCATAAGCTCAGGCAATCCACCTTGCTTGGGCCTCCCAGAGTGCTAGGATTACAGGTGTGAGCCATGGCTCCCGGCTCACCCACATTCTTATTTACTCATTCATTGGCTAACGGACTTTTGGATTGTTTGTACTTTTGGCTTTTAATAATAGTGCTGCAATGTGCTGGGCACGGTCACTCATGCCTATACACCCAAAAGTCAGGAGCTTTGCAATAAGTTTTGAAATTGGGAACTGTGGATCCTTCAGTTTTGGTTTTTGAGATTATTTGGCTCTTCTGGGACCTTACAGTTTTCATAGTACTTTTTAAGTTTGTTTTACTAAATTTATTTCTAAACTTATTCTTTTTGATGCTATTTTTTTAAATTAAAAAAATTATTATATATACATTTATTTTTATTTCTTTTTTCTTTTTTTTTTTTGAGACAGAGTCTCAAGCTGTTGCCCTGGATAGAGTACAGTAGCCTTATACCTCACAGCTACCTCCAACTCTTCAGCTCAAATGATCTTCTAGCCTCAGTTTTTCTATTTTAGTAGAGATGGGGGTCTCACTTTTGCTCAGGCTGGTCTCAAACCCATGAGCTCAAGCTATCCTTGGCTTCCCAGGAGCACTAGCATTACAGGCGTGAGCCACCATGCCCAGCTTAATTTTTTTTTACTTTTTTGAGACAGAGCTTAGTCAACCTATGGTTGAGTACCATGGTGTCACAACTCACAGCAACCTCAAACTCCTCTTATCTTAGCCACCTGAGTATCCGGGACTACAGGCTGCTGCTACAATGCCCGGCTAGTTTTTCTATTTTTTTAAATGCTATTTTGAATGGAATTATTTTGTTATTTCAGTTGGCTCATTCTTTTTGGTAGAGCTTTCTCATAGAGATGTGCTGTAATCTGTCACAGTGTTATTAATAAGTTCCCTATTGATGGACATTTAGGTACCAATATATTGCTGTTTGCAGACATTGCCACAGTGAGTATATTATTAGGGTGAATTCCAGTAAGGAGATATGCAGAGCTGAAGGGTATTCAAATGTTGGAATCATCTGTCAAATTAAAAATTCGTATATCCTGTTTATTTATTTTTTTATTGTGCAGTTTAAAACTTCCAATAAACTATTTTAAATAACCTGTATAGAAAAGTGTTCTAAACTATTTTCAACTAACCATATTACTTATTAAAAATAATGATATGCTGAAAGAGGCTCTTGATGCTAAAAAAAATTGCCTTAAGCAATGCTATCCAATATTACTTTCTGTGATGATGAAAATGTTCTATATCTTCACTGCCCATACTGTACTGCAACCACCAGCCATATTATGGCCATTAAGCAGAGAAGAAGGTAGAATGACTGGAGAGCTAAGTTTTAAAATTTATTCAACTTTATTTAATTTGGCTACTGTTTTGTATAACATAGGCTTAGGGATTTAATTTGTTTCCAGTTTGTGTTCTGAATTTTCTTAAAGGATAGACTGCTGACTGAATTTGACTTTTGTTGATTGATCATATATTTGTAATTGTCTATGCCTTTATATGTAAAGCTTGAGGAAGTTTGTAGAAGTCTTGTCTGAAATGGTATGTCTTGCATTATTTCCTGAATACTATGAGGTAATCATTAGTGGTTATTGCAAGTTTAACTATTGTAGTTCTTAATAAACAGTTCTGTTTGGTAACAGTTAATTTGCCCTGCTCCTAGCTGGCTTCAGATTATTCTGCAAACTGAAGTTTTATTTACTTGTTTATCTTTTCGTAATCAACATTATTAGTGTGGAAAGAACTGAACTTTTAGATAGACGAGCACATGGATTGTTAATTTAGTTCTTAATATGTGTGTATGTCATCCTAATGTAACAAGTAGGTTTACCTGAGGTTTTGTACATGTATATGCTCTAAAATCTGTATCAGACACTTATAAATATTTATATTGGCAGTTATAGTATTGGTCATTGACTACAAATCCTAAGTCTGGAAGTCTAGACTCATTTGGTGGCTTGGTTGACTTTGTACTTTGGCTCTGCCCTTATTTCTTTGATTTAAGTTTTCCTTGGCTTCTAACATGCTTGGAAAGGTTTCAGCTACTGGCTGTGTGCTTTTTTTTTTTTTTTTTTAAAGCTATAGGTTCTGTATATCAGTCAATCCTTACTATATTCTATGTTGCGCAGTGTCTCACTTGCCCTTCAAACATGAGCCAAAATGAAAGTACTTTCCTCTAAACCCCTCCTCCTCCTGCAATATTCCCCATCTAAATGAATACTAACACTGTTTCTAACCTGGAAGGAGAAGACATTCACCCACCTCTAAAATCATCTCTAGATTACTTACAATACCTAATACGTGTAAATGGTATGTAAATAATTGTGTAGAGCATAAGACAAATCTGAATATGTTTAGTACAGACTCAGCCATCCATTTCCCATCTTCACCCCCATATTTTTCCTCCATTCCATTTTCATTCCCCTTCCCCAGAAGTCTCTCTCCTGTTTCCCATGCTAGTTGTAAACTCTTGCACTCAAGCAATCCTCCTGCGTTGACCTCCCAAGTAGCTGGAACTACAGGCATGTACTACAGCACACAGCTTCCCCTGAATATTTTCTGTCTGCTGTGATGTGGAACTCACAGATATAGAGGACCAACTGTGTTGAGTTCCAAATTCCATTTTCTTTTCTCACTTTCTTCTTGTTTTTATTCTTTCTACCCATTCTATACTTTGATTCCATTTGTTCTTTGCAGAAAGCAAATCTTTGATCCTAAAATTGCATTTCAGTGACTCTTAGTTATCAGTGATAGAGGCCAGGCTCCTTAGAATTATAGATTATTCCTCTGTGAATTGACTGTTGCCTAGCCTCTTACCTATTTCCACCCATACCAGATTATTTTAGGTCTTTTTTTTTAAAATGACATTGTTCCCTGGCCTTGGGGACAATGGCCCAGCTCTAAGACACTACCTGAGGAAATCACCTAGACCTCCTTTTGGGAGGAGCTTTGCCTTACTGTGATCAGTTTCTGATCACTTCTGGCATGTGAGATGTTTCTGATCCAGCCCTTGGTCACCTCTAATTTCATAACAGTGGCAGGAGCAGTTGATTATGTCCACGTGTTTACTTGGATTTCTCCTTCCTTGCTAGACTGCACACCCTCCTTTGTGCCCCTGAGTGGTTGTGCAATACTGTAATTGCATTTTCTGTCAGCTCCCACAAGTGTTTTATAAAATGTGAATAGGGCTTGTAGCATAAAGTGTATGTAGACCTGGAATGCAGTTTTAGGACCAGAGGTTTGCTTTCTGCAAAGAACATAGGGAATCAGTGCTTGAGATGGGTAGAAAGGATACAAGCAAGACACAAGGAGATTAGTGAGGAAACATTGGAATTATTAGTCCAGGGACTAGATGATAAAACCTGAACTCAGGTGATGAAGAAACGACATCTTTAAAACCAGCTCGTGAATAAATGTAGATTAGTTGGGAAGCTGGTCTGATTTACTTACATCTTAACTGACTTTTTGTTGGCTACATTCCACATTCTAGAAAACAATAAGATCCTAGAAAATAAAGTCAGTAGTCTCTGACTTTTTTTGTACTTAGAACTTGGGGAGTCTGCCGGCCACTTTAATTATTTAAAAAAAAATTCACACTGTACTCCATGATTGCACTGATGTACACAGCTATGATTTAATAAAAAATAAAAATTAAAAAAAAATCCAGATCTTAACCTTTGATGCCAAAATGGAATAATTCTACATGAACTACTGTTACACATTTTGAGAAGCTTGGCAGCTGTATTCAGGTTCTCTTGCTGTGTAACAAATTACTGCACACTTAGTATTTTACAACACCCATTAACAACTCACAGTTCTGTTAGTCAGACAGAAAAGCAACACAGCGTGGCTGAATGTTTACTGGACGGAAATCAAGGTGTCAGCTGAGTCTGTGGTTCAGCTCATTGATTGTTGGTAGAAATCATTCCCTGTATTTGCAGGACTGAGAACTTTGCTATCCTGTTATCCTTCTAGCTGTTGGCTAGGGACCACTGTCATTCCTAGACCCTGCCAGCAGTTCTTGCTAAGTGTATATGGGTGGCCCTAATGGGTTGTTCACAGAGAGATACTTGCTTCCTTCAGGGCCAGCTGGAGCTGTGCTTCCCTTCCTGTGACCAGCTATGGAAAACTTTTGAGGACTCGTGTGATTAGGTTAGGCAGTCCAGAGTAGTTTCCCTTTGCCATATAGCATAGATAACCATGGGAGTGCCAGCTCACAATCACATTTTTATATACAGAGGAGCGATAGATTTCACATGTGCGATGGTTGCTGGAGCTCATGTTAAGTTTTCCCTGCCTCAGCACATTTGGGTTTGATTTATACAAAGTTTAGAACTTTTTTGTTTGTTAGAGAAGAACTCATGAAATCATTATGGTATTTTCGTCCTTAGCAGTGTATGGCTTATACAGGTTAAGCATCTCAATTCCAGAAGTCTGAAATCCAAAACATTCTGGTCCCAGGCATTTTGGATAAGGGATATTGAACCTGTATTGATTGATTCTGTCCTTAAGCAGAAATGCCAGTTGAATATTTTACAGGCTAACAGGTATAACTGAGAGAGAGGGCGAAAGAGGTAGGGAAGAAGAGAGTTTTTGATCTGTTAGATCTGGGAGTGGATGTAGGGAGGAAAAAAAAATTAAATTTAACTTTATATGAATGGCTTTAAGACACTACCTGAGGAAATCACCTGGAACTCCTTTTCATTATGTTTGATGAAAGATTAATTAATTTAATGTCTTAAATTGTATAAGGTGCCATAAACTGATAACAAAGGAAAGGACTTTTTTTTTCCTACAAAATGTGTAGTTTGGTTATCCTTTTCTCTGCTCACGAAGTATAGAGTAGCAGCTGGGAGGAAATCAAAACTCCCATCTGGTTGCCATGGCAATTTAGAGCAGATGATGTATACATTTTGCTTGCCAGGATTGTCCAGTTTTTCCATCCTAGTTTCTGATGGAGCAAGTATATATGCAAATGTGAAGTAGATAAGCATGATAAACTAATTTTAGAATTATAGTATCGAAAAAAATATTTTGTGTATTTTTACAACTACATTTTAATTGTAGTAACGACTAGAAATGATGACTAGAATATTTACTTGTGCTTTATGTAGGATAAAATATAGTTCTTTGTGAAAAATATAAGGGATTCATTGGAAGTTTGTTTTCTAAAATTTTTGCTCCTGTCACTGACAAGTTATATTTTTATGTTATGTGAGAATGTGTTCTTAAATTAGCACTTTGTTTCAACTTTGGACTGTTAGATAGAAACTCAACATTAGATAGAAACTCTCCTTCTCAAATAATTACATGCCACTTTTCACTGTGACTATACCTGGAAAGTTGTAAAAATGAACATGCATCCATGTTGCTTGAATCTCAATGTAGATTTTTCACTCTTGCTCAGGATAGAGTGCAGTCATCATAGCTGACTGCAACCTCAAACTCCTGGGCTCAAAATACCCTTCTGCCTCAGCTTTCCAAATAGTTGGAACAAAAGGTGTGTGCCATTATGCCTCGCTAATTTTTAAAATATGTTGTAAGTCTTACTATATTGCCTGTGCTGGTTTCAAACTCCTGACCTCCCCAAGTACTGAAATTATAGGCATCAGCCACCCTGCTCAGTGTACATATAGATTTTTGTTTGTTTGTTTTTTGAGGCAGAGTCTCAAGCTGTCACCCTAGGTAGAGTGCCCTGGCATCACAACCACCTCCAACTCCTGCGCTTATGTGATTCTCTTGCCTCAGACTCCCAAGTAGCTGAGACTACAGGCGCCCACCACAATGCCCAGCTATTTTTCGGTTGTAGTTGTCATTGTTGTTTGGCAGGTCTGGGCTGGATTTGAACTTTCCAGCTCTGGTGTGTGTGGCTGGTGCCTTAGCCACTTGAGCTATAGGCGCCAAGCCAAATGTAGATATCTAAAAGACATATTTGTGTATTTTAAAAGATACTATATAGCAGTATAAGTTTTTTGTTTGTTTGTTTCTATTTTACTTACTGTTTATCTATTTTTTTTTTTTTTTTTTTTGAGACAGAGCCTCAAGCTGTCACCCTGGGTAGAGTGCTGTGGCATCACAGCTCATAGCAACCTCCAATTCCTGAGCTCAAGCGAGTCTCCTGCCTCCGCCTCCCAAGTAGCTGGCACTACAGGCGCCCACCACAATGCCTGGCCATTTTTGATTGCAGCCACCATTGTTGTTTGGCAGGTCCAGGCTGGATTCGAACCCACGAGCTCAGGTGTACGTGGCTGGCGCCTTAGCCCATTGAGCCACAGGCACCAAGCCTATTTATCTATTTTTTTTAGAGATGAGATCTTGCTATGCTGCCCAGGCTAGACTCTTACTCTTCAGCTCAAGTGAGACCCTTGCCTCAGCTTCCGAAGTAGCTGGGATTACAGTTGTATGCTATTGCACCCAGCTCCTTTTATTTTTTAAAAAGAACTTTTTGATATATAATTCAAATATTATACAGTTCATTCATTTAAAATGTGCAATCCAGTGATTTTTTAATACAGCCATCACCACATTAGAATACTTTAATTCCTCCTAAGAGAAACCCCATATGCATTTAACAGTCAATCCCAATTTCCTTCCTTCTGTTCTCTTGATCTCTTTGCACCCTCACCCTACAGCCCTAAGGAACTACTAATTTGTCCTGTCTATATAAATTTGTCTACTCTGGACATTAGATATAAAATGGAAAAACATGCAACTGTAGTTTTCTGTGACTAGGTTTTCAGGGGCCATTTATGTTGTTGCATGTATCAGGACTTTATTTCTTTTTGTTACTGAATAATAATTCCATTATAAGGCTACACTACATTTTGTGTATCACTTGGTGGACATTTGGGTTGTTTCTGCTTTTTGTATATTATGAACAATAATGCTTCTATGAACAGTTGTGGACAAGATTTTACATGAACATATGTTTTCATTTCCCTTGGGTATATATCAGGGAGTGGAATTGTTGGATCACTGGGTATTTCTGTGTTTAACCTTTTGAGGAACTGCCAGACTGTTTTCCAAAATAGCTGTGCCATACTACGTTTCTATTAGCACTGTATGAGGATTCCTATTTCTTCATCCTCCCTAACACTTGTTATTGTCTTTTTTTTTTTTTTTTTTATAGATACCCTAGTGGGTATGAGGTGGTATCTCATTGTGGTTTTGACTTCCTTTTGCCTAATGACTAATGATGTTGAGCATCTTTTCATGTATTTATACTTTCATGGTCAATTGTGCATCTTCTTTGAAGAAATGTCTGATCCAGTACATCATCCATTTTTAAATTGTAGTGTGTCTTTTTATTATTGAGTGGTAAGAGTTCTTTATATATTCTAGATACTAGTCCTTTATCAGGTATATGGTTTGCAAATATTTCTCCACCCCACTCCATCCCATTTTCTGTGCTTTTCATTTTCTTGATAATGCCTTTGAAGTGTAAGAATGTTTAATTTTGATGAAGTCTAATTTATCTATTTTTCTAGTATTTCCTTTGTTTTGTTTTGTTTATTTGTTTGTTTTGAGAGTTCTATAGTTTTGGCTCCTTCATTTAAGTCTTTGATCTATTTTGAGTTTGTATCTGTGTACATGTGAGGTAGGAGGTCCAGCTTCATTTTTTTTGTATGTGAGCATCTATTTGTCTTAGTATCACTGGTGACAAAACTGTTGTCTCACTGGTGAATTGTTTTGGTACTCTTGTGAGAGCTATTTATAGGTCTTCCTTGCCCCCTGGTGCTTATGTGCATCTAATAATTCTTATACAAAACAGCTTCCTACTCATTTTCATTAGGATTGATGGAAATTGTCACTTTTTAAAATCTGTAGCTACACTTCATGAATGTCCATTTGGTGAGATAATTTAGGCTTGACCTTTTAGATAGCTGAGTTTTACCACACTTTGCAATAGTCTAGAAGCCACTTGAATCCATTTTAAAGAAGCTAGCCTTAAGACAGAATGGCAGGGCCTTGTTCTCTGTATCTGCCCTGAGAGTATTTACTGGTGTTTTCCTATGTGTAGGCAATAGCAAAGATGGAGGGATAAAAAAGAATCAACCATTGATCGGTGCTGCAGCATTCAGCATTGTACTAAGACTTGCTATGATTAACTGAGTGATTTGGGACTTGCTATGATTAACTGAGTGATTTGGTGATAATTGATATGAAGCAGTCACTAGGAAGCCTTAGGAAAAAAAGATCATCCACTGGTATGACCAGCAGTCTTGGAAATACAATGTGTGCCCTCCATGTAACTTAAACAGTTCCAATAGCCACGTTAATAAAAAACAGTAAAAGGAACCAGGTGAAGTTAATTTTAATAATATAATTTAACTTATATATGAAACATTTTAATGTGTAATATAAAATTTGCTACTAATTCTTGGAAATCTATGATATAGTTTATACTTTTAGCACATCTTATTTTGAACTGGTCATATTTCAGTACACCTGTGTGGCCAGTGGCTATCATGTTGGACAACGTAGTTCTAGAGGTTTTGATTCAGTAGCCAGTTGAAACATTCCATCAGCATTCATGGCCGCCTCTGTGCTTCAGGGGACCTATGTCTTAACATTGTAGAGCAGGTTTTTGAGGAGCTTTCTGCCTGCCTGTTCACCATGGACCTCATCAGAGGGCTAAGTGCTCATTTAGACTAGAGCAGGGGTGTCCAATCTCTGGCCCAGGGGTCATATGCAGATTTTGTGAAGATTTTTTTGTGGGGGGGCGGGGGGAGGAACTTACCTGTGGTTCAGATATCACAAAATATATACAGACCTTTTGGGGGGGGGGAGGGTGTGCGCGCTCATCAGCTTTCATTAGTGTTTGTTTATTATTGTGTGGCCCAGGATACTTCTTCTTCCAATGTGAACAGAGAAGAAAAAATGCTGGATACCCATAGTCTACAGTCTGAGAATTTATTTTTTCTTTTTTTAGACAGAGTTTCACTTTGTCACCCTGGATCAGTGGTTCTTAACCTGTGTGTCACAACCCTCAGGAACTGTATTAAAGGGTCTCAGCATTAGGAAGGTTGAGAATCACTGCCCTGGATAGAGTGCTATGGTGTCATAGCTTATAGCAAGTTTAAACTCCGGAACTCAAGCAATTCACTAACCTTAGCTGCCCCAGTAGCTGGGACTACAGGTGCCTGTCATAACACCTAGCTATTTTTTATTTTATTTATTATTATTTATTATTATTACTATTTTTTTTTTTTTTTGAGACAGAGCCTCAAGCTGTCACCCTGGATAGAGTGCCGTGGTATCACAGCTCACAGCAACCGCCAATTCCTGGGCTCAAGCGAGTCTTTTGCCTCCACCTCCCAAGTAGCTGGGACTACAGGCGCCCGCCACAATGCCTGGCCATTTTTTTTGGTTGCAGCTGTCATTGTTGTTTGGCGGGCCCAGGCTGGATTCGAACTCACCAGCTTAGGTATACATGGCTGGCACCTTAGCCCGTTGAGCCACAGGCGCCGAGCCTGTTATTATTTTTTTGAGACAGAGCCTCAAGCTGTCACCTTGGATAGAGTGCTGTGGCATCACATCTCACAGCAACCTCCAATTCCTGGGCTCAAGTGAGTCTCCTGCCTCCGCCTCCCAAGTAGCCTGGACTATAGGTGCCCGCCACAAGCCCGGCCATTTTTTGTTTTTTGGTTGCAGCTGTCATTGTTGTTTGGCGGGCCCGGGCTGGATTCGAACCCACCAGCTCAGGTGTACGTGGCTGGCGCCTTAGCCCATTGACACAGGCGCCGAGCCAACACCTGGTTATTTTTTAGAGATGGGGTCTCATTCTTGCTTTTGCCGCTCTTGAACTCCTGAGCTCAAGCAATCCACCCACCTTGGCCTCCCAGAGTTGCTAGGAATACAGGTGTGAGCCACTGAACCCAGCTGAGAATTTTGTTAAGCCATTAGGGCAGCTCAGCAAATAGGTAAGGAATAAGTGAAAGAGACATGTTATATATAATAAAAGTGTTCAAGCCTCTCAAGTGAGAAAAAATGGTCCATGAAAATTAGAATCTTTTTCTCCAGATTGGGTGGGATGGGGTAGGGTGGTTCACTCGTATAATCCTAGCACTCTGGTAGGTGTTGGGAGGATCACTTGAAGTCATGAGAGTTCAAGACCAGCCCAAGCGGGAGTGAGACTTCCTTCACCAAAAATAGAAAAATTAGCTGAGCGTTATAGCGTATGCCTGTAGTTCCAGCTAATCAGGAGGCTGAGGCAGGAAGATCACTTAAGCCCAGGAGTTTGAGGTTGCAGTGAGCGGGGCTGACACCAGGGCACTCTAACCTGGGCAACAGAGTGAGACTGTCTTGAAGAAAAATAAAAAGAAAAAAAAATCTCTTTTCCTTATCATAGATATAGTCTGCTCTGTTGAGTGAAGCAGTGTAGCGAAAATAACTTTTAGTGCAATGGTTCTCACAGGGCATGGTTTTGTCCCTGCCCAGGGGACATTTACCAGTGTCCTCTGAACCCATTTTTTATGGCCACAACTGGATTGGGTTGGGGGGTGCCAATGACATATAATGGTGAAAGTCCAGGGGCTGTGGTGACCATCCTATAGTGCACAGACAGTCCCTACAAGTTATCTGGTCACCTGTCAACAGTGCCAAGCCCAGGAGTGTCCTGCACTAGTAGAACAAGGTCTTTTCAGTTCTTCTGTTTCATTAAGTAGTTTTTTTGTGTTTTTTTTGGAGACAGAGTCTCAAGCTGTTGCCCTGGGTAGAGCGCTGTGGTATCACAGCTCGCAGCAACCTCAAACTCATGGGCTTGACTGAATCTCTTGCTTAAGCCTCCCAAGTAGCTGGGACTACAGGCACCGGCTACAATGCCTGGCTATTTTTTGGTTGTAGTTGTCATTGTTTGGCAGGCCCAGGCTGGATTTCAACCCGCCAGCTCCGGGTTGAAATCCAGCCATGTGGCTGGCACCCTAGCTGCTGAGCTACAGGTGCTTAGCCCATTAAGTAGTTTCTACTATGAATACAGTGTGTTTTCCTTTTCTTTTTTGAGACAGTCTTGCTGTGTGCCTTTGGGACATCATGTCTAGACTCCTCCTCCCTCCGGGGAAGTGGTAAAACTGTTGTACCTCCTCTCTTGCCTGCCCCTCTTCAGAGCTGTCTTACTTGGGACCATTCTACTTTCAATGAGAGTATGGATGTTAAAAAGAAATGAGCATTTGTGAGACCTGACTTCATTAGGCCTGGTGGAATTTTTGTTTATTTGTTTGCTTTTTGTTTTTGGCTGGGGCTGGGTTTGAACCCACCACCTCCGCATATGGGGCTGGCACCTTACTCCTTTGAGCCACAGGCACCGCCCGAATTTTTGTATGTATTCTAGAAATGATGTTGGTGTGATTATTCTCTTTCAGTGCTCCATGATGAAGAGTGGTTAACTTAGAACGTTATCTTCTCATGTCTGTTACTCAGGGAACTGTGACTTTGAGTTTTCATAAATTCTAGCGAGTAGAAATCAATACCAGTCATTGCCAGGTTATAAACGTTCTTTAGTTGTCCTGCCAGAGATGGTCACATCTGCAAGCATTTGCCTTTAGGGTTTCTGTTTTATATAATCCCCACTCCTTCCTCATGACATTTGGCATTTTTACTGCTTTCTACACTTTCCCCTTTCTTCGATTTGTGGTAGTTTAGATTTTCGTTGGCAAGCCACAATACATTAGTGGTGGTTAACTTCTGCTAAAGGCTCTCAGATGTGACAAGGATTTAGAGGCCCAAATTAGAAGGGGGTGGTGTCTAGGCAGCTCCTTTGGCCTGTTTCAGTGCACCTGTACTAGTGACAGCTCACATTCTCAAGATTGGGGGGTTGGAGAGTGAGCTTTAGCTGTGTGACCTAGGCCATCTGCAGTGAGATGAGAAAGGGTCTGGAGTCAGCCTTTTTTTTTTTGTAGAGACAGTCTCACTCTATTACCCTCGATAGAGCGCCGTGGCGTCACACAGCTCAGCTCACAGCAACCTCCAGTTCCTGGGCTTAGGTGATTCTCTTGCCTCAGCCTCCCAAGTAGCTGGTACTACAGGCACCCGCCACAACGCCTGGCTATTTTTTTGTTTTGCATTTCAGCCGAGGCCGGGTTTGAACCTGCCACCTTCCGTATGTGAGGCCGGCGCCCTACTCCATGAGCCACAGGCGCCGCCCTGGAGTCAGCCTTTTGCTGCAGACGCAGCAAGTGTTCCAAAAGGAAATCCAGTGCTTTTAGAAAGCGAGAATGCATGCCAGGCAAGGGACATGGGAATGGAGGAGTTACTTGTTTACCACATCAGTGGTTCTGTGACTCCCCTTTCTCCCAACACCTGGGATTCCCCTTTCTCCCTCCTCAATTCACTCTCCCTCCTCTGGGGAGCACCTTCCTCAGCCTCCTCCCTTATCCCTGCCCCATGTGTCTTTTCCAACCTTACCTTCTACCTACGTAGCTTTGGCCAGTGTAGTGGTCCCACTAGTAGGGCAGGTTAAGGGAGAGAACTGCTGCTGGTGTCTAAGTTGAGACCTTTGGTTTATGTTTTCCCCACTGAGACATGGTTCAAAACAGCAGCTAACTTGTAAGCAAAAGCTTGATTTTCATAGGACCATATCATAATGTTTTACTTCTAAGCAAACATATTTACTATATCTATGAGTTATTCTCGATATCTCAGGCTTTATTCTTTAAGCCCATGAGTTTTTTTATTACAGATTTTCTTATACTTTATAGAAGAGTATACTAAACATTATTTAACCTTTATGACAAATGGAAATTATCATTACAAATCTTGCATTAGTAAGTATGTGGATTGTATTTGTGTTTGACTGACAGTAAGTTTTTTAATTTGTAGTTTGAATAGTGTTTTTGATTAAACACGGTTGATAGATAACTGAATTTCCTAATGAGAATAACCATTCTTGTAGCTATGGGTGAATATATATTAATTAGCTTTTATGAGTATTCTGGAAATCTAAACTCACTCCTGTTATTTCTTTGAAACAGGTATTATGATTTTCAGATAACAGAAAACAGATCCTTGTATAGGTTGAGGGCTACTTGCTTCTGTCTTTATGTAATCTCTGTGGGATTTTTTTAAACTAATAAGGCTCTTTATCATGGGATGTGCTTTCATTTCATTTAAATTCCTTACCATTGGTAGTACTTAAGAAATGCCGATACTCTGAGTGAAAAGTTCCCTATAAAAATACTTTATAGCTAATAAGTATAAAGTGTTATACATATCAACACCTGATATGTATATTGAAATACTACTTGAATTTAGCTAAAATGGATGAAGTGACCTTAATTGGCATTTCTTCCTAGTGTGTGACAAATTTTATTTTTTCCCATATTAAGAAATACTTAAGCGTATTTGTGATATAAGATTTACTTCTAAGTAAATTGGGATTTTCTTTCCACTGTTTCAGGCCGGAGCCTCAGCAGAAAGCTCCTTTAGTACCTCCTCCTCCGCCACCACCGCCACCACCACCACCTTTGCCAGATCCAACCCCCCCAGAGCCAGAGGAGGAAATCCTGGGATCAGACGATGAAGAGCAAGAGGACCCTGCGGACTACTGCAAAGGTGATGTGCTGACCATGGCAGTGCGGGGCGGCCTTATCCACCAGGCCACTCACTGATTTTTGTTGGGGAAATGAACGAGAGGAGGTGGTGATGTAAACTGCTTGGGGTATTAAACTGGCCTCCTGTGTCAGTATCATTTTAAATTCTTAAGTCAGATGTAGAATGATACCAAAAAAAGGTAAGTGATATGAAAGGTAATTTTAAGAGGTAGAAAATACACACACACACACACATATATACAGTCATATTCTAGGTTCTTTCAAAAAGGTTGAAAAATATGTATCTAGTAGGACAATTAAAGACAAAGGACATAGTAAACCATCTGAGAAGAACATAGGGAGTAGAAGGTACCAGGCTCCTAAGAGGAGCTAATTATAACTGTTGTGTGCTGTATTTGACTTAGTTCTCTGAGTGCTAAGGCTAAAAGAGAGCCAACCATTCCTTTCTCTGTGCAGCACTGAAATACATAGCATTCATTGTCTGTGGAAAGAAAGCATGCACATTTGTCTACAGAGAAAGACTCTTTCCTGGCTTTGTATTTGACGAAAAAGACATTCTGTGGGTTCTGCCATTGTGTGGCATAGTGGATTATGTTTTAAGCTATGACTTCACAGAAGACATAGAAACTATTCAAGTGGAGTGGGCTTGTATTGATGCTTTGTGAAGACCAAGAGCATATAGTTAAACTCCTAAGGGGCGAGTGTTTTGTGTGATGAACATTGAGAACAATATGATCTAGATACCATGCTTTGTGTAGACTGGACGCTAAAAATGTAGTATGAAAGGAAAGTTGCTGTGCTCATTTGGCTGCTACTTTGTTACTTAACTTACTCATTTGGACTTTTAATTCCCTGGAATTCTGAGCTTCTGAGCAATTGATGAGACAAGTTTATTTACTGCAGATTTTGTACGATGTAAATCAGATTCTGTATAGCAGTAGAATCGATGGCAGAAGATGCACACGTGTTCAGAGCATCAGTACACTTCTGGGTCTGCAGAATCTTAGTGAAGCATCATTTCTCAGGCAGATGCAGGTCATTTGTGTGTTGCTTAGGGAAAAAAGTAGTTTTGGTTATTTGTCAAGAAGAGGAGAAAGTTACTCTGCTATGAAAGTGTAAGAAATAATCTAACTTGATTCTTCTGTAGGTGCAGGTGCCTACCCGCAGAAAAGAAAATGTGGATCTTTTTTGACATTGATCTGAATAATGGTTTTGGCCCCAAAGATCTATGCTGTCTAATAAAAGATAAGATGCAGAGACAGGTTAGAAAGGTAAAAAGGTGTTTTCAACCCCCCCCCCCTTTTAATCTGCATTTCTTGGATCCCAACCTATCCCATTGTCACTTCATTTTGTTGCTATAGGAACCATTCTTTAGGAGCTATTCTCTTCAGCAAGTAGGTTTCAGTAGTCTAGGTATGGTGGATCACACCTGTAATCCTAGCACTTTGGGAGGCTGAGGCCAGAAAATTGCTTGAGCTCAGGATTTGGAAACCAGACTCAGTAATATGGTGAGACCCTGTCTCTATCTCTGTCCCTCCACCCGCAAAGAAAAGACCTAAACAAAACAATAAGCCAGTTATGGTGGTGTGTACCTATAGACCTAGCTGTTTGGGTAGCTGGAGTGAGGGAGAATTGATTACTTGAATGTAGCAGTGAAAGGCTGTAGTGAGCTGTGATTGTGCCTTGCAAACTCTGTCTCCCCTGTCTGTCTCTGTTTTTTTTTTAAACAAACACAAAGATTCCATCATACTGGAATGGTATCTGTCTATCTTACACCTGACTCTCCAGTATGTGGGTCAGGAGATGTAACCAATACTCTTATCCCCTTACTACCTCTGGGGACTAGCGTAGTGGACAGCCCAACTCCAAACATAGGTTTAAGAATAAATGATTCCACAGTCAGTGCTGATTCTATGCAACATTCACTCAATTCTGACCTTGGATTAAAGTTAGCTTCAGGGGCAGTGCCTGTGGCTCAGTGGGTAGGGCGCCGGCCCCATATGCTGAGTGTGGCAGGTTCAAAACTGGCCCTGGCCATACTGCAACAACAACAACAACAAAAATAGCCGGGCATTGAGGCGGGCGCCTGTAGTCCCAGCTTCTCGGGAGGCTGAGGCAAGGGAATCGCCTAAGCCCAGGAGTTGGAGGTTGGTGTAAGCTGTGATATCACAGCACTCTACCGAGGGTGATAAAGTGAGACTCTGTCTCTACCAAAAAAAAAAAAAAAAGTCAGCTTCAGACTCGGTGCCTTTAGCTCAGCGGCTAGGGCACCAGCCACATACACCAGAGCTGGTGGGTTTGAATCTAGCCTGGGCCTGCCAAATGACTATGAAAAGTACTACCAAAAAATAGCTGGGCATTGTGGCGGGCATTTGTAGTTCCAGCTACTTGGGAGACTAAGGCAAGAGAATCTCTTAAGCCCAAGAGTTTGAGGTTGCTGTGAGCTATAACGCCACAGTACTCTACCTAGGGCAACAACTGTCTCAAAAAATAAATAAATAAGTAAATAAATAAATAGTCAGTCAGCTTTAGTAAGGCCTGTTAGAGATTTGATTTAATAAGTAACCTGCACATCTAGTTAACATTACATGTGATAGACGCACTACTTTGTGAATTTTATGGTATAGCCTGTAAGTGTTTGTCTAAGGTAACTGACATACATTCAAAGAGTCAGGGAATTGATTGAAATATCTGGGTAAGTACTATGGCCTTCTCTTTTTTTTTTTTTTTTTTTTTTTGAGACAGTCTTACTTTGTCACCCCTGGTAGAGTGCTGTGGCATCACAGCTCACAACAACCTCAAACTCTTGGGCTTAAGCAATGCTCTTGCCTCAGCCTCCCAAGTAGCTGGGACTACAGGTGCCCGCCACAATGCCTGGCTACTTTTTTGTTGTAGTTTTCTTTGTTGTTTGGCAGGCCTGGGCTGGACTTGATCCTGCCAGCCCCAGTGTATTTGGCCAGTGTCCTAGCTGCTGAGTTACAGGTGCTAAACTGCCTTCTCATTTGTTTTTGTTTATGAATGGAAGAGATAACTTTTCTCCCAAGAACTGGTTGAGCTTATTAACAACATGATGTTTTGTCAACTCTGAACACGTTGGTATATTTTGCCTACCATCAGGTATAAACTAAAGTGCAACCATCAAAATCAGGAAGCTTATACTGATATATTACATCCATTCGATTCTCAGACTTCAGTTTTTGTCAGTTGCCCAGTATTGTCTTTTATATGAAATGGATCCATGGCAGAGTCACATATTACGTTTAATTTTCTTGTTTCTTTTAGTCTTCTTTGATTTGGAACAATATTTTCTTGGCTTCATGACCCTGACATTTTTGAAGATCATAGGCTGTTGACTTTGGACTGTGTTTTCCAAACTGAAATGCCACAGGAGTGATACCGTGTTCTTCTCATCGGATCCCATCATTGTATCCCCTCCTATCCTGTCCCTCCAGGTGGTTCACAGCTTTGATTTGTTCCAGTAGAGTTGATGTCACCACTTTATTAAACTTTTTTTTTTAATTGTTGAGGACTCATTGAGGGTACAAAGAACCAGGTTACCTTGACTGCATTTGTCAGGTAAAGTCCCTCTTATAATTGCGTCCCACCCTTAAAGATGTTTCACACACCATGACCCCCACCCAGCTCCCTTCTTCCCTCTCTCTGCTCTCCCCTTCCCCCATCCCCCACCATGTACTAGGTCATTAATTGTCCTCATATCAGAATTGAATACATAGGATTCTTGCTTTTCCATTTGTGTGATGCTTTACTAAGAATAATGGGTTCTACTTCCATCCAGGTTAATATAAAAGATACAAAAACTCCATCTTTTTACTGGCTGAATAGTATTCCATGGTATACATATACCACAGCTTATTAATCCGTTCCTGGGTTGGTGGACATCTAGGCTGTTTCCACATTTTGGTGATTGTAAATTGAGCTGCCATAAACAGTCCAGTGCAAGTGTCCTTATGGTAAAAGGATTTTCTTTTCTTCTGGGTACATGCCCAGGAATGGGATTGCAGGATCAAATGGGAGGTCTGGCTTGAGTTCTTTGAGGGCTCTCAATACTTCCTTCCAAAAGGGTTGTATTAGTTTGCAGTCCCACCAGCAGGGTAAAAGTGTTTCCCTTCTGTCCACGTGGATCCACGCCAGCATCTGCAGTTTTGAGATTTTTGTGATGTGTGATTTTCCTCCTACTAAGTAGTATTTTGTTGAGAGTTACTTTGAGACTATGTATATATCCCGTTCAACTTAATTTGTTCTCCTGCATCCCTGTCTGTCTGTCTGCCTCAGATGGATTCACTCGTTAATGGATTCTGTTTTATTTAGTGGTTTGTAATCACTTACCTTCCTGATTTGTTTTGATGCTGACATTATTCCAAATTTGGCCATTAGGAGCCCCTTCAGGTTGGCTTTGTGTCCTTTTGATGTCCCAATCATTCTTTGAACACATCTTTACCTTTAGGTACAAGAAGATATCCAGGTTCTTCCTGTGTTTTCCCTGCCCCAGACCTGGGATCTGCTCTTTCTCCAGGAGTCCTGGTTCCTTTTAGTGAAGAATAGTGTTTAGAAATCAAGATCTGGGCATTATGTATGCTTTTTACTGTTGGGTTGTCACTGCTTCCAGATCTTAGTATGGAGCTAGGGATATGTGCACACATGGACATGCTTCATTAATGTTTATATTTATTTCTGTCTTTATGTAGTATATGTTGAAATCTATGAGTTTAATCTGATAACTCTAATACCAGAAAATTCAGCACAATTTTCTCTCTTTTCTGTATTTGTGGTTTCCTCCTCTGATAGCAAGAGCCAGAGCTCTCACCATCTTCATTTGTGGTGACTTAGTTGATCAATTTCCCCTTCACATCCCTCCCATCTCTGTCTTTCCTCCTCTCTCTCCCTTCCCTCCTGACCTAACTGGTGCCCTGGACATCCTCTGTCACATGGCCCTGCTTGTTGGCTTCTATTGGAGCTGCCCAGGAAGGGGGAAGGGTAGTGATGGCTCCAGGAGAGGCATATGTCCTGTTAGTGTGGACCACCAGTTTGTCTTCTGTCACCTACTCATGACTGGAGAGCCTCTGCTCTACCAGCTGCTTCTCAATTTTCTCAAAATACTTTAAAACATCATCAACAACAAAAGACAAATTGCAGAAGCATTGCTCATTGCTCTGTCTGCTTGTTTTGTTGTTGTCTTTAGAGTAGGGCTCTTCTTTCCTACTTAGCTTAATCCTTCTCATCTATTCTTAGCTTTCTAGAAAGATATGGACTGGTTTCTGAGATACCTGGGCTCAAAACCTGGCCCTGTAATTTCCTAATTCAGTGTTCTTATTTTTTTAAGACAGAGTTTCACTATGTTGCCCTCAGTAGAGTGCTGTCACAGCTCACAGCAACCTCCAACTCTTGGGCTTAAGTGATTCTCTTGCCCTAGCCTACCAAGTAGCTGGGACTACAGGTGCCCACCACAACACCCAGGTATTTTGTTGTTGTTGCAGTTGTCATTGTTGCTTTAGCTGGCCCAGGCTGGGTTTGAACCCTCCAGCCTCAGTGTATGTGGCTGGCGCCCTACCCACTAAGCTATAGGTGCTGCCCCTAATTCTCTTCTTACACAAGTGCCTTTTCCTCTAGGCTTTGGTTTTTATCTGTGATAATATAGTGTCAAATGCGGTGGTTTTAAAATAAATACATGATCACAGGGAGCCTTGCAGACTAGGAAGGAGGAAACCAAAAATGAATGACAAAATAAATGTGCAGTTATACACTGTGATGAGTGGGGTTGGGGAGCTGCAGTACAATGTACTTGACATTGAAGGTTTTCTGGGACTTAAAATGAGATAATAATATGTGAAGTGTGTGACACACTACCTAATTCATAAAAGACTTTAAAAAAAATATGAATTTTATTTTTTTCCTCCCTGGCTCTGTTCTGTCACTCTTGTCTTGGGTGTGTTCTCGTGCATACTTGTATGCTGCACCCATAGGTGCTGTTCTCCTAGCTCTCTGACCCCTTGCTGTGTGTGGGTGCTTCCTTGGCCTCTGCAGAGAGCTGAAATACTGCCTGTCTCTTCTGCATGTCACCTCAGGTCACTTTTCTGGGTGGGAGCTGAGGCAGCAGGCGGTGCAGTTTATTCAGACACTGCTTGCAAGTGCAGGGATGTCAAGGGCCAGGCACAGGGCCAAATGCTTCCAGGACTTGTGTGACACATGCTCACTTCGTGAGTCTGAGCAGAACCTCCTGTTAGGAGCTTCTCGAGCCTTATGTGGGGTTTCAGTCACTAAGCCCCTGGTAAGCATTCCTAGGCTGTGCTGCGATCCTGAGCTGGAATCTCTGAGAGTGGGACGTGCACTCCAAGTGTTCAGATGACAAGTTCATTGGGTGTTTTGTGAGCACACTGAAGGCTAAGGTTTGTTTCATTCTGAGGTCTGTGCATACCATTCTGTAACAGCTCCAAAACCACAACTTTGTGAAGTGACCCTTCACCCCATCCTCTTTGTGTGAGTGCAGAAGTGTGCACTGTGGGGAGGATCATTGCTCTGAGCCACCTTACATTCCTAAGCTTTCACAGAACCTCAGCACATACCTGCTGCAAGGACCTGCTAAATGGTGCCTAGAGGAGCATTGTATCAGGCTGCCCACACTGACCAACTCCTCAGAGACTCCACTTTACAGCTCTCTTAAATCACTCTTAGATAAGTCAGCACCTTTGTGCAATGTCATCACTTGGATTGTTTCTGGGGACATCAGTTTCAAAGCACTTGTGGTCTGACTTGATGTGAAAACACATGCCACTTCTGTAGAAATGCCTTCTTCAAACCCCAGACATCGTTGCCCTGCCCTCACTGTTCACAGCAACCCCCGTCCCCACTCATCACAATGTATAATTGCACATTTTCTTCTGCATTCATTCTTGGTCTCCTTCTTCCTACTCTGCAAGGTTCCCTGTGGCCAAGGGCCATGTATTTTGTTTAACCCCCCTGCGTTTGAACATTTGTAGTGCAGTAATTATTGTTTTGCCTATCTGAATGAATAAAGGTGAAGGAATTCTCTGGTTTTAGGCTGCACTGTGGATAAACAGAGTGCTGGTGTTGCATGTGGGTCTGAGAAGGCTGTGGGCACGACCAGGTTGGCATGCCAGAAGGACACACAAGTCAGAAGTCCTTCATTGCTCCCTTAAATCTTCTTGAAATCATCCATAGTTCTTCATACACTCATATGTTACACACGTTTGAGTGGCATACATATCGTAAGCATAGAAATATAGGGACAATATCTTCTTCAAAATCTAGGGTAATAACATAAATATATACACACCAGAAACATGTCACATGATTTCTTTTCTTCCACACAAGTTGCTTTTACCCATGTGTATCCACTTTTCCATCTGTGGAAAGTATAGACTGGTTGAATTTTAATAACTCAAACTTTATCGGTTTGTTGTAAGTTAATATCGGTTTGTTATAAGTTAATTTTAATAACTCAAACTTTGTCGGTGGTTGTAAGTTCTCTTTGGCTCCTTCCCTTCTTCCCTCTCCTTTCATCCCTCTCTCCTCTCTCACTCTCTTTTTCTCTGCCCCTCTTCTGTGAGTTAAGATTGCTTTATAGCTTCAAGTTTTTGTTTTTGTTTTATTGTTTTTAAAGTAAAAATTGGTGGCAGCGGTGGCTCATGCTTGTAATCCTAGCATTCTGGGAGGCCAAGGTAGGTAGATTGCTTGAGCTCAGGAGTTTAAGACCAACCTGAGCAAGAGTGAAACCCCATCTCTACTCTAATATAAAAACTGGCTGGCTGTTGTGGCAGGTGCCTGTAGTCCCAGCTACTTGGGAAGCCAAGGCAAGAGGATGGCTTGAGCCCAAAAGTTTGAGGTTGCTGTGAGCTATGATGACAGCACAACACTCTACCGAGGGTTACAAAGTGAAACTCCACCCCCCTCCAGTAAATAAAGTAAAAAGCAATATGCCTTAAAGCTCCCTTAGAAATGATAGTATACAATCAAGTAATGTCAGCTGTCCTAGATTAGTGGTTCTTCACTGGGATAATTTATCTCCCAGGGGCTCACTTGTGGCTGTCTGGAGACACTGAATTACCCAAATAGAGGCTGCTACTGGTACCTGGTAGGTAGAAGCCTAGGATGCTGCTGGACCTTCTACAATATGCAGAGCAGTTCCTGTAATAAAAATCATTCGGGTGGCACCTGTGGCTCAGTGAGTAGGACCCTCCCATATACCGAGGGTCCCGGCTCAGGCCAAACTGCAAATCAACACATTGAATTCTACAAAGACATAAAAGTATTCATGATCTGCGTATACTTAATAAAAAAAAAGAAATCGTTCAACTCCTAATGTCACTAGTGTCAGGATTAAAAAACGCTGCCCTATAAAATCCCGGTTTTCTTTATTAAATGGATGCCATGCAGCTCAAATACTTTATAGAAATATAGTCTTAAGATGGGGCATGGTGACTCATGCCTGTAATCCTAGCAGTCTGGGAGGCTGAGGTGGGCGGATTACCTGAGCTTTTGAGTTTGAGCCCAACTTGAGCCAGAGTGAGATCCTGTCTCTAAAAATAGCCAGACATTGTGGCAGGCGCTGAAATCCCAGCTACTTGGGAGGCTGAGGCGAGAGAACTGCTTCAGCCCATTAGTTTGAGGTTGCTGTAAGCTGTGGTGACACAGCACTCTACTGAGGGCAATAACAACAAAGTGAGACTCTGTCTCAAAAAAAGTATAGTCTTTAGTTTCTTTTTGATATAAATAATCTTTATTCACAATTCTTTTTACTTAAAATTACTAATCTTGCATGCATATTAATTCACTGTACTTTCATGTATTTTAAAACTTGGTTGGTTTAGTTTGATTTACTTTTGAAGCCTTGAAAAGAAACCTTGCTTATCTATAAGAATAAAGTAATAGATGCGCTTAGATTTATTACTTAAGTCCTCATTACATTTTGTTTATGGAGACTGAGGAGATTCTGATTTTTGATAGATCTGTTGGTGCTGTAAATTGACTGGGGTTTTAATGACATAAGCTTTGAATGGCATAATACTTGAATATTTTTTTCCTTAGTGCAAACATTCGACTATGTGCAAAGTCTTGTTTTTTTTTTTGAGACAGAGCCTCAAGCTGTCCCCCTGGATAGAGTGCTGTGACATCACTGCTCACAGCAACCTCCAATTCCTGGGCTCAAGTGAGTCTCTTGCCTCCACCTCCTAAGTAGCTGGAACTACAGGCGCCCGCCACAACGCCCGGCCATTTTTTGGTTACAACCATCATTGTTTGGCGGGCCCGGGCTGGATTCGAACCTGCCAGCTCAGGTGTACGTGGCTGGCGCCTTAGCCTGCTGAGCCACAGGCGCTGAGCCAAAATCTTGTATTTTTTATAAGGAACATAGAAGTAACGAGGATTACTGGATTGCTGGATTACTTACCAGCCCTGGTTTCTGGTTCATGAGCTTGTGGACTTCAGCACTAGAACATAGGCTATGCAAGGCACAGCTTTGCCTGTCTTGCCTTCCTGCTCTGTAACTAGCACTCAGAGCAACTGAGGCCTGTCGGAAAGTACTGAGTAGACTACTCAGATATTAATTATAAGAGGAAGAAAGGAAGATAGATAAGGGCTTGAAGGGAGTAAGATCGTTGTAATCGGTTGGAGGAATCAGAAAAGACTTCACAGAAAACTGAAGTTTTCTGGGCCTGCCAGATGAAAGTACTTGGACTGTGTTGAATGAGTGGGACTTTTCTCCAGCTGTGTTCTGGAGGTGTGGAAAAAAGGTGTCTTTGAGGAAGTTGTTGCTTCTGTTTTTTTATGAAGTGGGGGGAAGTTGAAAGCTGGTGGTGGGAGATTAGGTTGAAAAGTCTGGGAGCATCAGGACGGATATGAGGGTAAGAAATTTGTGATACAGTAAATTAAGGCATCACTTAGAAATATTGCAGAAAATCCCCAAACCCACAGAAAATGGAAGGAAGGAGAATAGAAAGAGAATGCTTGTAGTATGATCTTTTTAAAAACCTCTTCAGTGAAAGAGGTGTGCCATAATGTCAACAGTGTGGTGTGAGGTTGCAATGGAGATATATTTCATTATATACTTTTATTTAGGTGTTGTAGCATCATTTGTTGAAAAGACTTTGCATTACCCATTGAATTGCCTGGTGCTCCTATTTGTGGTCCATCCTTGCTCTGATACCACACTGTCTTGGTTATATAGGAAGTCTTGAAGTGGGTAGTGTAGGTCCATCAGCTTTGTGCTTCTCTTCCAAGATTGTTTTGATTGTCTTGGCCATTTATGTGTAATGCAGAGTCAGCTTATACATTTTAATGATACCAAATCCTCCAATTTATTAACATGATATCTATCTCTACTTCATTAGGTCTGTATTGCTCTCAGAAATGTTGTATTTCTTTGGTGTGAAGGTCTTGCTCATATTTTAATTTTTTTCTCTTATCTTTTAAAAACATTAGTAGTGGGATGTAGCCGTACAGTTGATTCTTATGCACTGCACTGACCATGTACCCTAATTTGCTTATTAATTCTTTTTTTGTTGTTGTTCTTTTTTTTTTTGCTTATTCTATTAGTGTTTGTATGTATGTAGATTTCTTTGGCTCTTTTAGGCACATGACTGTTCATCCTTTCACTGCAAATAGAGTTCCCTTCCTCCTTAACATTTTTTGTACATTATATTATTTTCTACCTCACTGTTCTATGCACAGGTTGAATAGAAGTGGTAAAAGTGGATAGCCTGGTCTTGTTTCTAATCTTACTGTGAATGTGTAGATTTTTTTCTTAGATATCTTTGTCAGGGTCAGGTGGGTCATAGATTTAAATATAATGTTAAAACTTTGAAGTTTTAACAGCATAAGAATGTTACCCAACCATGCGGAGAGAAAAGATTTCATAGGGAGTATACTTTAGAAGTATTGATTATAAAGCAAAATTTATAAATCATATTTCATTAAAATGAAAAAATTTTTCTGATGAAAAGATATCATAAAAAGTGAAAAGACAGCTCTGCGCCTGTGGCTCAGTGGGCTAAGGCGCCAACCACATACACCTGAGCTGGCGGGTTCGAATCCAGCCCAGGCCCGCCAAACAACAGTGACGGCTGCAAACAAAAAATGGCCGGGCGTTGTGGCGGGCGCCTGTGGTCCCAGCTACTTGGGAGGCAGAGGCAGGAGACTCACTTGAGCCCAGGAGTTGGAAGTTGCTGTGAGCTGTGATGCCACAGCACTCTATCCAGGGTGACAGCTTGAGGCTCTGTCTAAAAAAAAAAAAAAAAAAAAGAAACAGTGAAAAGACCAACCTCACACTGAGAGGAAGGTATCTGCAGTATATATGTCTAGCAGAGAGCATGTGTGTGAGGAAACTTAAGGACCCTTGGTGAGGTTTTGGAGAAATGTTTTG
>CAUYON010181530.1:0-32937 GCA_963573935.1 Arctocebus calabarensis
ACTTGGGAGGCGGAGGCAAGAGACTCGCTTGAGCCGAGGAATTGGAGGTTGCTGTGAGCTGTGATGCCACAGCACTCTATCCAGGGTGAAAGCTTAAGGCTCCGTCTCAAAAAAAAAAGAAAAAGAAAAGAAAAGAAAATACTATGAATGAACAAACAACACAAACTAAAGAATCAGGAACAAATGGACAAATTCCTGAAAACATAGAAACCACCAAAATTGACTCAAGAAGAAATTGAATAATTGAACAGACCAATAACAAATGACTAAATTAGTAATCAAAAACCTTCCAATGGGAAAAGAACAATCTAAGCTCAAACATAGCAAAAGAAAGGAAATAATCAAAATTAAAATCAGAGATTAATGAAATGAAAAACAAAGAATCATTAAGAAAATTAATGAAACAAAAGGGTATTTTTTTTTAAAAAACAAATGAAATCAATGAACCTTTGGATACATTAACTAGAAACAGAAAAGGAAAATCTCTAATAACCTCAATCAGAAACAAGAAAGGGGAAAGAACAACGGATGCCACAGAGATACAAGAGATCATCTCTGAGTACTACAAGAAACTCTATGCCCAGAGATTTGACAATGTGGTGGAAATGGATCAATACCTGGAACTGCACCTTCTCCTAGGCTTAAGAAGAAGAAATCGAACTCTTGAACAGACCAATTTAAGAACTGAGATCGAAGCAACAATAAAAAAAATCTCCCAATAAAAACATGGCTTGGTCCAGCTTCACACCAGAATTCTATCAAACCTTCAAAGAAGGGCTTATACTCATGCTGCAGAAATTATTCAAAAACATTGAGAAGGAAGCACCAAACACGTTATCTATGTAGCAAACATCACCCTGATACCAAAACAAGGAAAAGATCCACCTAAAAAGCAGAACTTCAGACCAATTTCACTAATGAATACAGATGCAAAAATCCTCAATAAATCCTAGCTAATAGATTACAGCTGCACATTAAAAAAAATCATTTACACGATCAAGTATGTTTCATCCCAGGGATGCAAGGCTGATTTAACATATGCAAGTCCATAAACGTAATTCACCATATCAATAGAAATAAAAACAAAGACCATATATATGATCCTCTCAATAGATACAGAAAAAAGCATTCAATAAAATTCAGCATCCTTTTCTAATTAGAACACTTAAGAAGAGGGCTGAAGCAAGATGGCAGACTAGAGATAGTATCTTTAGAGCCATGTGTGGTGATATTTGGGAGAAAAGACTCTAGGCATCTCTGCCTTTGCCCAGAGACATCCTTTCAGGGGCACAGGGAGGCAAAGGGACACTTCAAGACCCCAAGACAAGGATGAAGGTAGTGAAGAAGTGACAAGTACTTGTGTTCAGGCAGAGGCTGGTGGTGCAGCTACAGCTGCAGCCAGGACAGTTTGCAGACAGAGAAGGCCTACCCTGTGGGGTATTTTTGGACCTGGTCACTTGGTTGAGTTACAATGGGACAGCCTGAGCAAGTGAGTGATTCATTTTGCCAAGACTGAGCCATCTAGGTGGAGCAGAGCTCTCATTGTTTGGCTGCTCTCACCCAGATGCAGCCATTGTGGGAAAGCTGCCTTGCAGGCATAGCCCACAGGGTCCTAGTGTGAGGCAGGTTCTGGCACACCTGATAAGTGGGGCAGCCACTTCTGAGAAGATATGAACAATACATGCTTTCCTGGGAAAGCCACTGTGTAGCCAAGGGACACAGTTTGGAAAGGTCAAGCCGTGTCTATTAAGGGGGCTAAGAAGAGCTTCAGGTCCCCCACCCTATGGGGATAGAGGGCAAAGAAGGAAGGAAGACGGGACACAGTCTCCTTGGCAAGGCAGAAGCTTTGAATCTCCATCCTATACAGTTGTATCAGCATGGTAATTCGCATCTCATACCATAGAAGATCACCTGTTGTCCAGGCAATATACATATATATATATAAAATCTCAAAACAGCATGGTTTTGGCACGAAAATAGAGACATAGACATATGGAACAGAACAGAAAACCAAGAGTTGAAATCAGTCTCTACTTGTAATCTGACGTTTAAGAAACGTAACAAAAGCACAGAGTGGGAAAAGAATCCCTATGCAACAAATGGTGCTGGGAGAATTGGATAACCACATGTGAAAGACTGAAACTAGACCCATAACCTTCACTGCTTACAAAAATTGATTCAAGGTCCCATGCAGTGGCTCAAGTCTGTAATCCCAGGACTCTGGAAAAGTGAGGCAAGTGGATTGCTTGGGCTCAAGAGTTCAATACCAGTCTGAGCAAGAGCGAGACCTCATCTCTAAAAATTAGTGGGGCATTGTGATGGGCGCCTATAGTCCCAGCTACTTGGGAGGCTGAGGGAAAAGAATCACTAGAGCCCAAGAGTTTGAGCTTGCTGTGAGCTATGATGCCATGGCACTCAACCCCGGGGTGAATGAATGAGACTCTGTCTCAAAAAGAAAAAAAAAAAAAATTGACTCAAGATGGATAAAAGACTTAAATGTAAAACATGAAATGATAAAAATCTTACAAAAAGTATAGAGAAAAGTCTTGACAGTGTTGGACTGGGGAAAGATTTTATGACAAAGACTTCAGCAGCCATCACAACAACAAAAATTAACAAACAGGACTTAATTAAGCTGACAGGCTTCTGCACCACTAAGGACACAAGTAAAGCAAAAAGACAACCTTGACAAGGGGAAAAGATATTTTCAGGGTATGAATCTCACAAAGCATTTTTAACGAAACTCTGCCATGAACTCATATGAATCAATAGAAAGAGTAAACAATCCCATCTACCACTAGGAAAGAGGTATCAACAAAACTTTCCCTGATGAAGACACAAGAATGGCTAACAAACATTTGAAAGCATGTTCATCTTCCCTGATTGTCAGAGAAATGCAAATCAAAACCACCTTAAGGTATCACCTATATCCAGAAAGAATAGCTTATATCACAAAGTCTCAAAGCTGCAGATGCTGGTGTGGATGTGGAGAGAAGGAAGCACTTTTACACTGCTGGTGGGACTGTAAATTCACACCACCTTTTTGGAAGGAAGTATGGAGAATCCTCAAAGAACTCAAATTAGACCTCTCATTTAATCCTACAATTCCATTACTAGGCATCTATCCTGAAGAAAGAAAAAAATCCTTTTATCATAAGGACATTTGCACTAGACTGTTTATCACAGCTCAATTTACAATCACCAAATTGTGGAAACAACTTAAATGTCCACCAACCCAGCAATGGATTAACAAGTTGTGGTATATGTATACCATGGAATACTATCCAGTCATTAAAAGATGAAGACTTTACATCTTTTGTATTATCCTAGATTGAGCTGGAACACATTCTTCTTAGTAAAGCATCATAAGAATGAAGAGGCAAGAATCCCATGTACTCAATTCTAATATGAAGGCAATAGATGATCTAATACAAGGTGGATGGCAGGGGAAAGCGGGAGCAGGTAGAGGGGAGGTGGGAGGGAGATGGAGGTTCATGGTATATGGCACACCTCTTGGGTTGGGAGACAATTTAAGAGGGAATTTACCTAACAACTGCAATCAGTGTAACCTAATTCTTTGTACCCTCAATGAATCCCAAACAATAAAAAAAAGGAACACTTACGAATATAGGCATAGGTGACACATTTCTTAATCTGATTGCAGCCATCTATGACAAACCCACAGCAAATATCATACTGAATGGTGCAAAACTGAAAGCTTTTCTATGCAGAACAAGGTTGTCCTCTATCACCACGACTATTTATCATAGTGCTGGAAGTCTAGGCAGCACAATCAGGCAAGAGAAGGAAATAAAGGGCGTCCAAATGGGGGCAGAGGAGGTCAAACTCTTGCTCTTTGCTGACAATATGATCTTATACTAGGAGAACTCTAAAGACTCAACCACAAGACTCCTGGAAGAGATCAAAAACTACAGTAACGTCTCAGGATATAAAATCAATGTCTACAAATCAGTAGCCTTTATATATGGCAATAACAGCCAAGATGAGAAGCTAATCAAGGACACAATTCCCTTCACAGCAGCTCCAAAAAAATGAAATACCTAGTAATATACCTAAAAAAAAAAAAAAAAAAAAAAGTGATCTTGACAAAGAAAATTACAAAACCCTAAGGAAAGAAATAGCAGAAGATATTAACACAGGGAAGAACATATCATGCTCATGGCTGGGAAAAAAATCAACATTGTTAAAATGTCTATACCTCCCAAAGCAATCTACAGATTCAATGCAATCTCCATTAAAATACCATTATCATACTTCCAAGATTTGGAAAAAATAATTCTTCATTTTGTATGGAACCAGAAGAAAAACCTGTATAGCCAAGGCAATTCTTGGCAATAAAAATAAAGCCAGGGGTATCACCCGACCAGACTTCAGGTTATACTACAAGGCAATAGTGATCAAAACACCATGGTATTGGCAGAAAAATAGAGACACTGACATTTGGAACTGAATAGAAAACCATGAGATGAAACTAACATATTATAGACCTAATTTTTGACAAACCAAATAAGAACATACATTGGGAAAAAGAATCCTTCTTCAATAAATGGTGTTGGGAGAATTGGATAACTGCATGTAAAAGACTAGACCTGGACACACACCTCTCACCACTTACAAAAATTGATTCAAGATGGATAAAAGATTTAAATCTAAGGCACAAAACAGTAAAAATCCTTCCAGAAAGTGTGGGGAAAATACTTGAAAATATCAGCCTGGAGAAAGATTTTATGAAGATGACTTCGGAGGTAACTGCAACAACAAAAATAAACAAATGGGATTTAATCAAACTGAAAAGCTTCTGTATAGCTAAAGAAACAACAACCAAAGCACAAAGACCACCTTCAGAATGGGAAAAGATATTTGTATATTATAAATCAGACAAAAGATTGTTAACTAGGATCTACAGAGAACGCAAATTAATCAACCAAAAAAAGGACCCAACAAACCCATATGCCACTGGGCAAGAGACATTGAAGAGAACCTCCTCTGAAGATGACAGATGAATGGCTAACACACATATGAAAAAATGTGCATGTGTGTTCACATCCCTAATCACAGAGAAATGCAAATCAAAACTACCCTGAGATATCACCTAAACCCAGGGAGAATGGCCCACATCACAAAGTCTCAAAGCTACAGACGCTGGTGTGGCTATGGAGAGAAGGGAACACCTTTATACTGCTGGTGGGACTGTAAACTAATACAACCTTTTGGGGAGAAAGTATGGAGAATCCTCTCAGAACTCAAATTAGACCTCCCATTTGATCCTGCAATCCCATTACTGGGCATCTACCCAGAAGATAAAATATCCTTTTATCATAAGGACATTTGCACTAGACTGTTTATCACTGCTCAATTTACAATTGCCAAAATGTGGAAACAACTTAAATGCCCACCTACCCAGGAACGGATTAACAAGCTGTGGTATATGTATGCCATTGAGTACTATTCAGCCATTAAAAAAGATGGAGACTTTACATCTTTTCTGTTAACCTGGATACTCTAGTAAAGCATCGCAAGAATGGAGAAGCAAGAATCCAATGTACTCAATTCTAATATGAAGGCATTAGATGAACTAATACAAAGGGAGTGAGGGAGTGGGGAGACGGGTGGAGGGGGATATGGGTTCATGGCATACCTCTTAGGGGCAGGACACAATTACAAGAGGGACTTTACCTAACAAATGCAATCAGTGTAACCTAATTCTTTGTACCCTCAATGAATCCCAAACAATAAGAAAAGAAACCTTACAACAAAGAATAGTGCAGGACCATATATGGCTACTTGCAGATGACATGATCGTATATATATAGAAAACTCTAATGAATCTACTAAAACTTTTACAGCTAATAAACAAATTCAGCAAAGTTGCAAGATATAACACAAACACACAAGAATCAACTGTATTTCTATACTAGCAATGAGCAATCTGAAAAGAAAATTAAGAAAACACTTCCATTTATGGTAACATCAAGAAGAATAAAATACATAGGAATAAATGACAATATTGAACAGATGGCAATACTATTCAAAAGCTCTCTATAGTGATTTCAATTGAATCAAAATCCCAACATTTTTGCAGAAATGGAAAAATGATCCTAAAATTCATGTAAACAGCCCCAAGCATCTAAAACAAACTGGAAAAGAATAAACAAAGTTGGAGAACTCACTTCCTCATTTTTTAAATTACAACAAAGCTGTAAGAATCAAAGAAGTATGTTACTGGCATAAAAACAGACTTACTCATTGAAAGAGAATTCATAGTCCAGAACTAAACCCATACATTTATGGTCAGTTGATTTAAGACAAGATTTCAAAGACTATTCCATAGTGAAAGAATAGTCTCTTCACCTAATAGTGTCTTATCCTAGGGGTTGGGACAACTGGATCACACATGTAAAACAATATAAAACAGCCACGTGCCACAGCACACCCCTGTAATCCCAGGTATTCAAGAAGCTGAGGCAGGAGGATCACTTGAGCCCGGGAGTTCAACACCAGCCTAGGCAACAACACAGCAAGACCTCATGTCTCAAAACTTAAAAAATCAGCTTGGTATGGAGGCATGAACCTATAGTCTACTCAGGAGGATAAGGTGGGAGAATCACTTGTGTCCAGGTGTTCAAGGTTGCAGTGAGCTAAGATTGTACCACTGCACTCCAGAGCCTGGGCCACAAAGTAAGACCTTGCTTCTTAAAAAACAATTTTAAGAAAAGGAAGGAAAGAAAAAGAATATAAGACACATACACACACACATTAATATAAATTAAAAATGGATCAAAGACCTAAATGTAATGATAAAACCAAAAACTCCTAGAAGAAAACAGGTAAATTTTCATAACCTTAGGTTTATCAATGGTTTTTTAGATACAACAAAAAGCACAAGTAACAGAAGGAAAAGTAAACTGAGCTTCATCAAAATTTAAAACTTATCAGTGTCAAAGGATACTAGGAATAAAGTAAAAGACAATCTGAATAATGGGAGAAAATATTTGCAAATTATATATGTATATATGTAATAGAGATCTATAGCCCAGAATACAGACTCTCCTCATCTTATGTCCGGATAAACCTATGGTAAGTTAAAAGTATTGTAAGTCAAAAATGCATTTAATAGACCTAACATATCAAACAATGTAACTTTATCTAGCCTATCATAAACATGCTCAGAACACTTACGTTAGCCTAAAGTTGAGCAAAATCATGTAACACAAATCCTATTGAATATCTCATGTAATTTATTGACTACTAAACTGAAATTGAGAAACAGAATAGTTTATAGGTAGGTACTTGAAGTACAGTTTTTATTTAAAATGTTGCTTTGCACCATCATAAAGCCAAAAAGCTGAACCATAAGCAAAATCATTAAGTCATGGACTGTCTATATATCAAGAACTGTAACTCAATAAAAAGATGCTTAACATCTCCAATCATTAGGGAAATATGCAAATCAACCCATCAGGATGACTATTACAAACAAAATCAAAAAACAAAAAATGACAAGTATTAGCAACAACGTATAGAAATTACAACTTTTGTGCATTGCTGGTGAAAAGTAAAATGTAGTAGTCACTGTGGAAAACAATTCAACAAAGCCTAAAAAGTTAAACAGAACTACCATGATCCAGCAATGCCACTTTTCAGTATATACCAACAAAATTTGAGAGCAGAGACTCAAACGTACTTGTTGAACACCAATGTTCACAATAGCAATGTCCACGATAGCCAAGAGGTGGAAACAACTTACTCCATCGATGGATGAATGGATAAACAAAATGGATAAAATGAAATATTATAGACCTTTAAAAAGGAATGGAATTCTGATACATGTTACAACATAGATGAACCTTGAAACATCTTGTCAAATAAAATAAGCCAGACACGAAAGGACAAACTTATCATTGTACTTACATGAAATTTCTAAAGTAGGCAAATTCACAAAGAAAGTAGAATGGTGGTTGCCAGGGGTTAAGTAAGGAAGAATGAGGAATTACTGCTTAATAAGTATGGAATTTCAACTTAGGACATTAAAAACTACTGAGGATGGATGGTGGTGATGGTAACACAACAGGGCTGTCTTATCTTGCTCAGGAAGCGATAACAAAATGCCAAAAAAACAGGATGACTTGTAAACAACAGAAATTTATTTCTCGCAGTTCTGGAGATGGAAAGTTCATGATCAAAGCAACAGTAGACTTAATATGACAGCCTGTTTCCTGGTTCATGAATGGCAGTCTCTTCACTGTGTCTTCATGTGGGCAAAGAGAAAGGCAGTCTATAGGGCCTTTTTAGTAAGGGCACTAATCCCATTCACAAGCACTTGTCCCAAAAGCCCCAACTCTAAATATCATTACACTGAGAAGTAGATTTCAACATCTGAATTTAAGGAAGATACAAATTTCAGTATACAGCAAATGTATTTAATGCCACAGAACTACTCTCCTAAAAATGGATAAAACAGTAAATTGCAAATTAGAATCTTGAGGGAGGGAAGGCCCAGGAAACTGCATTTTAACAACCATCTCTGGTGATCTTATACTATTAAATTTGAGAATCACTGCTAAGCATACTGGATTAGAATTCAATCTGTATGGGTAAATTAAACACAAAGCATCCTCAGGCTCGAATTCAAAACCACAAGCTTCTTTGCATACTTGGAATACTTTATTGGGGTGAAGTACCTAGTGCTGGATAAAGAAGTAAAATTATTATACAGACTCTGTTAAGTTAAAAGCAAAGGAGTTCAGAAGAAACTTATAATGCCTTACATTCTAGTGGTTTGAGGATATAATAAGGAAATCCTTGACAAGAACATGGTGCTAAGCATGAGACACTGCAACCCCTCCCCCCATTAACCTATTCATCCCTCAGTCCATCATTCAATCATGCTCAAGTCTCTTTGATTAAAGAAAACATAAATCTCTCCCTTGCCTTGACCACACCTAACTTACTCATTTCCTTCCACAGCTAACTTGTACAGAGATTTGCCTGCTTCATTATCTTATTCATGTTTCTAATATTGCAATTTCTTTACCAACCTCCCCATCAAATTTGGTTTTCCCTAAATTATTTTTTTTCCTTTTGTGTTGTTTTTGTTTCTATTTGTTTCCCTTTGGTTACTGTATTTGGCCACATTATATATGATATGCACATTTGTTATCTATGTTTTATTAATGCATAAATAAAAAAGAGCTGAACATGAAATTCAACAAACTTGTTCAAAATAAGATCTTAACCAGTGAAATCAGGCAAGATAAGGAGATCAAGGGTATTCAAATGGGGACAGAGGAGATCAAAGTCTTACTCTTTGCAGATAACATGATCTTACACCTGGAAAACTCCACAGACTCAACTACAAAGTTCTTAGAAGTGATCAAGAAATATAGTAAAATCAAAACAAAATCAATGTCCACAAATAAGTAGCTTTCCTATATGCTAATAACAGTCAAATAGACAATCAAACTAAACATACAATGTGTCATTTACAATAGCCTCAAAGAAAAATAAAGGCCTGGTACTATATCTAACAAAAGTTGTGAAGGATGTCTATAAAGACAACTATGAACCCTGAAAAAAGACATAGGAGACAAAACTAACAAATAGAAGAACGTACTATGCCCATGGCTGGGAAGAATCAACATTGTTAAAATGTGCATATTACCCAAAGTGATCTATAGATTTAATGCAATCCCCATCAAAGCACCACCATCATACTTTGAAGAACTTGAAAAAATAGCAGTCTGTTTCATATGGAACCAGAAAAAATCTTGAATAGTCAATATGATTTAAATAAAAACAAATCTGGAGGCATCACCTTACCAGACTTTAGGTTATATACTACAAGTCTATAGTGATCAAAACATGATGGTACTGGCATAAAAACAGAGATATAGATCTATGGAATAGAGAACTCAGCCACATATCATCATCTGATTTTTGATAAACCAAACAAAAGCATGCACTGGGGAAAATAATCCAAATTTAATAAATGGTGCTAGGGCTTAGAGCCTGTAGCACACTGGTTATGGTGCTGGCCAAATACGTAGAGGTTGGTGGGCTGGTGGCCCCAGGCCAGCTAAACAACAATAACAACTGTAACAAAAAAAATAGCCAGGCGTTGTGGGCAGGCAACTGTAGTGCCAGCTATTTGGGAGGCTGAGGCAAGAGAATCACTGAAGCCCAAGAGTTGGAGTTTGCTGTGAGCTGTGATGCCACAACACTCCACTGAGGGCAACATAGTGAGACTCTGTCTCAGAATAAATAAATAAATAGTGCTGGGAGAGCTGGCTAGCCAGATGTAGACGACTAAAATTGGAACTGCATCTCCGCCACTGACAAAAATTGACTCTCACTGGATAAAAGATTTAAAATTAAAACATGAAAACAAAAATTCTAGAAGAAAGTGTAGGGAAACTCTTGATAAAATTGGCCTGAGAAAAGACCTTACAAAGAAGATCCCTTGACAACTGCAGCAACACCAAAAATAAATGGAACATGATCAAGCTGAAAAGCTTTTACACAGTGACTAAAGCAAACAGACAGCCTTCCTAACAGTAGAACATATTTACGTGCTACAAATCTAACAAAGGGCTGATAACTAGAAACTACAGAGAACTCAAATCAATCAACAAAAACAAGTGCATTTCTAAATGGGCAAGAGAGTTGAACAGAACTCTCTGAAGATGACAGATGAACGACCAACAAACACATGAAAAAATCCTCATTGTCCCTAATCATCAGAAAATGCAAATCAAAACCACCCAAAACTCCAGTGAGATTAGCCCACACCACAAAAACCTAAACCTGCAGATGCTGACATGGATGTGGAGAGAATGGAACACTTTTGCATTGCTGGTAGGATCACAAACTAATACAACCTCTATGGAAAGAAGTATGGAGAATTCTTGAAGAACTAAAAGTTGACCTTCCATTTAATCACAATATCCCATTACTAGGTGTCTACCCAGGAGAAAAAAAAAAAATCATTTTACTACAAGGACATCTGCCCTAGAATGTTTACTGCAGCTCAATTCACAATTACTAAGACCTGGAATCAACACAAGTGCCTATCAACTCATGAATGGATTAACAACTTATGGCATATGTGTACCATGCAGTACTATTCAACCATAGGAAAAGATGGAGACTTTACATCTTTTGTTCTGACCTAGATGGATTTGAAACATAATCTTCATAGTAAAGTATTGCAAGAATGGGAAAAAAGTATCCAATGTTCTCAATACTAATACGAAACTGTTAACTGGGGACAAAGAGGGTCTGGCTATCTATCACTGTCAACCAATATGCAGAGACGGGAACAGGTCCACCATACTTTGCCAGAGGCCGGGATTCTGAAGAACAGTGAGAGTAGCCTCTCCAAGAATGTTGTGTTCTTCCATTTTCAAAATTACAGTTTTATACATAACATTTATGGGCCAGGCTCAGTGGTTCACACCTGTAATCCCAGCACTCTGGGAGGCTTAGGTGAGCGGATCGCCTAAGCTCACAAGTTCAAGACTAGCTGAGTTAGAGCAAGATCTCGCCTCTAAAAATAGGAGATGTTGCAGTAGGCGCCTGTAGTCCCAGCTATTCAGGAGGTTGAGGCAAGAGAATCACTTGAGCCCAAGAGTCTGAGGTTGCTGTGGGCTATGATACCATAGCACTCTACCTGGGGCAACAAAGTGAGACTCAGAGAATGAGACATACCTGTTTAACTAAACTGATCTGTTAACAGGGCTAAGAGACTGGCAAAAACTTATAGAATTATATACAGTAGTGAGATCTGCTACAATTTTTTTTCCTGCTTCTTAGGCCTGAGATAACATGTCAGTTTTTAATACATAAAATCTTTTAATTACAAAGTAGGCACTGAAAAAGAAAAACGAAGTTAAAAATATTTACTTCAAAGTACATATTCTGACATATTTTGGGATGACTGCCCTAGAAGTAACATTACAAAAGTTTGCTGAGAATACTTGTCCCAATCTATAGACAAAGTGTGATTAGACATGGCCTCTGACTCTAAGACTGATAGGAAAAAATTGCAAAAGACTTAAGGCTCAACAAAGATCACATGTTAGCTACAGTGGAAGGAATCTGTGCAGTATTAAACACTTTTGTTGTGTCTGTATACATACCTCAGAGGAACTGGACCCTGAACAAAAATTTCCAAGTGGTGTGGCTACAATATGGCCTCACAAGTGGCCCCACACCCAACTGATTTACAAGAATATTTACTTGAATTGCCCAGAACTTCACATCAGTTCTTCAGGGACTCTTAAAACTATTATCTAAGGCTATAAATAATAGTAATATTCTCACTGTGCAAACCTTAGCTTCAAAACCCAGAACTCCTAGATATTTGTAGGTGACTGCTAAACGCTTTCATTCTTGTACCCTGTACACAACCCTGACTTCGTCCCTGTCAGTGTAAAGAAGTCTGTTTACTTCTTTACCTTGGAGTAGTTTTTGAGATATATATTTCCAGATCCTGCATTCCATTAACAGACTCACCCAGATCAAGGAACTTTCTCAGCTGGCCTTAGATCCTCTATCCAAGATGGCCCTCCTGACTTTTTCAAGGCCTCCAGCAGATGACTGTCATGTCACAGATCTCTGTCATGGCAAGCCTGGCTACCTCCTGAGCTACACAATGCCACGCTCTGAATTACTCAAGAAGCTCCTTGATCTGCTTTATGAAACCTACAAACACTCTAGCCAGTGATCAAGTTCTCCTGAGGACCTAGAGGGAAAGGCCTGAGGAACAACTCAAGGAAAAGTGGACTGGCCCCTTGCACGTCCTACTCATGACCCCTACAGCAGTCAAGTTGTCTGGATTACATCATTCCCACATCTAGTCTTATCCCCCTGAGAAATCAGCAAACTCAAGTTGCACCAGTGGACTGCAGAACTGTGCGGAGACAAGGGTTAAGATTCAGTTGTCAGGATAAGTATATTATTCTTAGACCTCTTTGTTTGTTAATATATTTAGTGTACCCTCCGTTGTCTTTTGTTAACTATGCAGCAAGTTATTCCCAGTATAACGCTAAACCTATCCTTTGTCCAAATAAGTGCAATCCCAGGACAAGTGTAGTAAATTATAGTAATTATTTCTACTTAAAATCTATTTCATAGATACGAAATGTAATGAATGAAAACACATGTAGTGAGAATAATATGGGGTCTCTCAGGCTAGGCAGCTTAAGTCCTGCCTGACCTTCATCCCCTATTTCCCATCCTTACTGTTTTGTAAATTTAGCTCCCACCTTAAAGATGCCTATCTTGAAGAATTTAGGTGGATTGATTTAGAAGAATAACTTTTGAATTGGAGTGTTGTAATAGGTCACTGAGTTATGCTGATTATTATTTGGAATAGAGATTGATGTGGTCTTTGCTTTGAACTTTTATGTATGAAACTGTAATTTTGAAAATGGAAGAACACATAATTCTTGGAGAGACTACTCTCACTGTTCTCCAGAATCCTGGCCCTCTGACAAAGTTTGGTGGACCTATTCCCATCTCTGCACATTGGCTGACAGTGATAGGCAGCCGGACCTTCTCCAGCTAGTAACATTTATGAGAATCCATTTATATGAAACGTCCAGAATAGGTAAATCCATACCAACGGAAAGTAGCTTAGTGGTTGCCAAGAGATGAAGGAAGAGAGAATGAGTAGTGACTGGCAACAGCTATGGGATTTTTTTTGGGGGGGGGAGTCACGAAAACGTTCTATAATTAGAAATATTTGTATAACTTTGTGAATATACATAGTACTAAAAACCACTGGATTGTGCTCTATATTATTCACAGATACATCCAGTTTTTCACAAAACTGAACCATATATGTTGCCAGTAGGAATGTAAAATTGCAGAGCCACTCTGGAATAATTTGTCAGTTTTTTACAAAACGAAACATCCAGTTATCACAGACCCTGGCAATTCCATGCTTGAGCCTTTACCTCAGAGAAATGAAAATGCATGTTCCCACAAAACCTGTACACAAACACTCATAGTGACTTTATTTCTAATAGCCAAAAACTGGGAATAGCCAAAATGTCCTTTGACAGGTAATATGTTAAGCCAAAGCCATGAGTATCCAACCTGTGACCCATGGGCTACATGCAGATTATTTGAGGACTGTTTTGCTTATCTATGGTGTCAAGATATCTTGGAAAGTATACACAGACCTTTTCTTTTGCTCATCAGCTTTCCGATTTGTCTGTGTATTTGATGTGTGACCCAAGACAACTATTATTCTTCCAATTCGTGGCAGAAAGTCAGATGTCCTGGAGCCAAACTATGATATATCCATTCCATTAAATACCATACAGCAATAACAAATAAATTGATTATGTACAACTTGGATAAATCTCCAGGGTTTATGCTAAGTGAAGTAAACCAACCCCAAAAGGTTATATAGTGTAATGATTCTATTTAAATAGCACTTTTGAAATCACAATTTTTTTTTACAGGAACTAGGGGAAGGAACTACTGGAAGTGAGTGGCTGTGGTTATAAAAGGAATCTTTGTGCTGATTGAACTATCCAGTATCATGACTGTGGTTGTGAATACCTGAACTTATAAATGTAATAAAATTGAATGGAACTGCTATGGTCTAAACGTATGTGTTGCCCCAAAATTCATACATTGGAATCTTAACTCCCAAAGTGATGGTATTAGGAGATGGGGCCTTTGGCAGGTGATCAGAAGCAATAGAGCTGGACCCTTATGAAGAAATCGTGGAGAGCTCCCTCACCCCTTCTACCACATGAGAACATGGACAGAAGACACCTGGCTATAAACCAGGAAGAAGGCCTCAACAGACATGAAATCTATCAGCACTTCCATCTAGCATTATTCAGCCACCAGAACTGACAGACAAATCTTTATTGTTTATAAGCTACTATGTTACTTTCTGATACCAGTCTGTGGTAGTTTGTTATTAGCAGCTCATGTGGTCTAAGATAGAACTAAATTAAACACACAAATTTGGGTAAATTTGAGTAAGACAATTAACTATATTAATGTCACTATATTGATGGAATACTGCACTATGGTTTTGCAAAATGTTACCACTGGGGGAAACATTTCATCCTGGCATAAAGGATACACGAGATTTCTCTGTCTTATTCCTCACAATTGTATGTGAGTCTACAATTATCTCAATAAAGAGAAGGCAAGGAGTAGGGCAAGGGATTGCTAGCTTTCATGGTAAATTTTTTCATACTATTTTATCTTATCTATGAAAGTATATCATTTTGATTATAAAGAAAATACATACGCTTTCTGTATTAAGTGAGGTACTTTATGGGAAGCACTTGAAATATAAAAAGTCTTCAACAAAAGTTAGCTCTCTTTCCCTTCCACTTTAAAGATAAGACAACCTCTACCCTAAGAAGTCAATTCTAGGCAGTCTAATTCTGAGAAGTAAAGCCACAAGTAAATCATACGAGATTACCGAGGCCTTAAACGGGTAACATAAGGTACTCCTACCAAGATAACCATGAAAGAATTTCCTGCCATCAATGTCCACCTTTAAACTAAGCCTTTTTCCTATTCCTGAAAGAAGGCAATTCCAGGAAAATCCAGATGCAAAGTTATAGAGGATGTACAATATATTTGTCCTCACATAAATGATATTTCTTTCATTATCATGGTGTTTTGTTAACTATTTATTAACTATTTCCATTAACATTTATCAAGTCCCCAGGCACTCTCATCACTTAATCCTTATACTAACCCTCTAAGACAAGTATTAACCCCATTTTACCAAGCAACTATAATTTAGAAATGTTAGGTATATTGCCCTAATCAAAGAGTTAGTAGGCAATGTATAAAGATTTTTTTCCCCATGTCAGTCTGATTCCAGAACTGAACACCAGTGCCTAACAATAACCATATGAGCACCTCTCGCACACAGGCACCACAGTAAGTGCCTGACTGGGCTCTAAGTATCTAGGAATTCACTGGGACTTTGAAGTCTCAAGTCTACTCACTTTATCAGTCACTAGCCCCCTCCAGTCATGACACCTCTCCTGCCATCTGGTACTCTATCACCAACTGCTTCCGGGCTGTCTTTTAAGCACTAAGACCCCTACCCTTCTGCTAGCTTACTTTACCAACCACCAACCCATGGGGCTATGTAAAATGTTAAAAAGACTCCAAAATGAGTGCAACTCCCAAGTATATTCTTATCACATGTCTTTGGTCACAGCTGGTAAATACTCCTATTCATTCCCTAGTTCTCTTTTCTCTCTCTCTCTCTCTCTCTCTCTTCCCCCTTTCCCCACCCTCCTTGGAGCTTTAAACAATGGATTATTGGGTGTTCAGACAAAGAACTGAAGGACACACTACTAACAACACAGAGTCACAAAATCAGATAGGACAGAGCAGATGTCTTTTGTGAAAAGAGAGCCAGAAAAAGAATCACAGCATATTAAGGGAGAATGAGGAGGATAAAGTAGGAGCTCCCTATGGAGAAGAGGGGAGCTTAATCACTCTCTAGGGCTTAAATGTCACATATCTGTGTATCCTAACATCAAGTAAGATGCAACCAACTTCCCTCAATCTTCTTTCTCAGTCACTATTTATTCTCTCTTCAACCTTTCTCTTTTTTGTTTTGTTTTGTTTTCTGAGACAGTCTTACTCTGTTGCCCTAGGTACAGTGCCATGGCATCATAGCTCACAGCGACCTCAAACTCTTAGGCTCAAATGATCCTGTTGCCTCAGCCTCCCAAGCAGCTACAGGCATCCAACACAATGCCCCCTTAATTTTTCTGTTTTTAGTAGATATAAGGTCTGGCTCTTGTTCAGACTGGTCTCAAACTTCTGAGCTCAAGCAATCAACCCACCTCGCCCTCCCCGTGTGCTAGAATTACCAGCATGAGCCACCACGTTGGCCTCCCTTCAGTCATTCAACAGCCAGTTGCCTAAATCTCATCTTCCTTTTAGAATTTATCAACTCAATCCTTTCCATACTATTCCAAACTCTATCACTTCAGTCTATAACCACATCAACTTTAATCTTACAAGTCAAGAAAGATCTATGTGGTTTGTCCAAAGTAGCAAAATTAGCTGAAGAGTTGAGGATAATATCCAAGACTGCTGACCAGGTTATTCCACCATGCTTCTTTAAACCTGGAATACCTGCAAATCTAAACTAGTTCCCCTTTCATCCATCATCAGATGTATATTATGTGTCTAACATATACAAGGGATTATGGCAGGTGCTCTGAGGGACATAGAGTGAAGACACAGTCCCTAATCTTGAAATGTCTACCTTACATAGGAATAAGTATAGCTAAATAAATCTAATATAAGACACAAAATAGTAAGAGTGGATTTGACAAAATTCCATAGAAATACAGAAGAAAGTTCATTTATAACTGGAATGATTTGGGAGAAGGTGAGATTGGAGGTGGACCTTGATGGATAATTAAGATTTTAACATGCAGAAGTGAGAGAAATGGCATTATTCTAAACCAAGATCATAAGCAAATACCAAGAGACAAGACAGTAGTCTAGTTTTCCTAGAGGATAAATAATAAACAAGCTATAAAGTTGAGGAACAGTAATTTAGTTTGCCTAGAGGATAAAAATAAACAAGCTATAAAGTTAAGGAACAGGCACGGCCAAATATAGGAGCAGTGAATAGCAAACTGTGAGTCTGAAAAAAACATCTGGAGCAGACTGCCTGGGTACAAATTCTACCTTCTTCACTTAACTGCTGTGTACTGAGCAACCTTGGGCAAATTACTCAACCTCGCTGCTGAGCTTCAGTTTCCACATCCATAAAATGAGACTAATAGTACCTACCTCACAGGATTGTTAAAAGAATTAAATGAGTTAACAAATATGAAACCCTTATACATGGTACACCTGAAACAAATGTCAGGTTAATAAGAAGTAAACTGAGATTTAAGCAGAATAACAATATAATGAAAGTGGTGCCTAAGTAAAAATCATTTCAGAAGATGGAAAGGAAGCATGCTAGCTGGTATGTAAACACTTCAAACATGAAGTACTTCTATCACCTAGGGTAACAGAAATGAAAAACAAATTCCTGGAGCAAAACTATTATAACAGCCATCCTTTAAGATGGCCCTTATGATTCCCACCTCTTGGCCTCAATCATGTCCTCTATAATCTCCTCCCACATTGAACAGAATAGGACAGGAGATGGTATGTCAATTCTAAGATCAGATTATAAAAGACACTGAAGCCTCTGTCTTGGTTGCTCCTTCCCTCCCAGCTACCCTGTTGTGAACTACCCTATGGAAACTCCAAGGAATCAAGACTTGCCAACAAACACAGTAAGTGAGCTTGGAAGTGGCTCCTCCAGCTCCAGCAACTGCAATCTTGTAGAAGACCCTGACCTACACCCACACAGCTGAGCCATTCCCGGATTCCTGACCTTCAGAAACTATGAGAAAAACATTTACTGTGAGATGCTTCAGTTTTGAGGCACCTTATTACACAACGATAGATAACTAATACAACTATTAAGAAAAATTGATAGGGTCAATGAAAGAAAAACAACAGAATGAAGACACCATAAGTGAACGTCAAGTCAAAAATACTAGTATTTCTAAGTAAGGAGGAACTGGAGCATTAAGTGAGAGAATGATGATTTTATGAAGTACCGAGCTCAGGGACAGGCCAAATAGAGATCTGAAAGTTAGCAGTGACTGTTAACTTCAACTTATGAGATCACCCACACCAAACCTGTAAAGTGAGAAAAAGCATCAAGTCAAAAATTAGGACATGGCAGGAAGACAGTAAAGAAAAGAAAATGAGCAGCTTGACACAGGAAGAGAATCCGTACCCCAACATTAGGAATGTTCCAAAAAAAAAATAACAGGTGGCAATGTGTTCAATGCTGCAGTAACCAAGTAAGTGACTTATACTGTATTTAGCGCTTACATACTTCCTTGATTTTCTTACTGTTTCTGAAATTAGAATGTGTCTTACAATCAATAGGTATGCTTAACATTGGTTTCTTTTATTTCCTAAAAAGAGTTACAAAATAGGTAGTGTGCTTTGAATATCATGGTATCTGAGTCCTGCGTATGTGGACTTTTTTCAGGATGTCTTTGACTAAAAGGAAGAAGAATCAAAAAAAGAGGCAGTGTGTTTTATTAAACTGTTTTGGTATGATGAGACAAAACATATTTGTAAGGAAAGAACTTAGGAGGAACTTTAAAAAGATAAAGGACTCATGCCAGTACAAGCACAATTAACAGAAAAAAAAGGACGTACTCACAGGTGCAATTTAAATATTCATGCAACAGTTGCCACCCATCCCCTGCCTGGGACACTAGGCTCAGACACACACCAGGGCTGAGCGCGCTGAACTTCACACTCCTCTCCCGCCTCCGCAGAACGGAAACATTCGGAGAGCTCAGACTGGAAAGCGTGGCAACCGTGGCATGGAACAAATAGGCAGAACCAGCCCAATGTCCACTGCCGCCCGTGCAGCATACAACAGAGTCAAAAAGAGAACTGCCAGACACCCCACACGCTCGTCCCAGACTCACTCCCCGCCGCCCAGCGCGTCTCCCCTCGGCCGCCACCCCTCGTCCTTCTCGGGGTTGGGGCTCCGCACCCACCGAGGCCTAGGAAGCGCCACCCGCGACGACCCCCGCTGGCCGAGCCGCGCACGGGGACAGGAAACAGGCCTAGGGACGGCACCCGCGACAATGGAGCAGGCCATGCGCGCAGACAGTACCGGCCGCCGCCCGCCCCTAACCACAACGCCAAGCCCTTGCCCTCCCTGCCCCCCGACCAACGAGAAGTGAACTGAGCGAGACGCATGGGCCCGCTCTCCGCGGCAACGCGGGAAACCGCACCACTCCCACGCCATAGAGTACCTTGGCGCAGCTGCCGCGGGACATCTCCCAGCACCGCCCCTCAGCACCCTCAGCGCGCACCGCCCCCTCACGCTCGCACCGCCCCTCACGCTTGCACCGCCCCCTCAGCGAGCACTGCCCCTCAGCGAGCACCGCCCCTCAGCGAGCACCGCCCCTCAGCGAGCACTGCCCCTCAGCGAGCACCGCCCCTCAGCGAGCACCGCCCCTCAGCGTGCAAAGCCCTCAGTTCGCGCCGCCGTCCACCTTCGCGCCGCGATTGGCTGGCGCGGACCGGGGCTTCCCGGGCGCTAGAATGGGAGTGATGCAGTGTCACGCACGGCCGCATCCAGTCTGGAACTCGTGCGCGCCTTTTGTGCCCGAGGAGGTCCCTCCGCTGCGGACTTCCTGGGTTCACGTGCGAGAAAGCAGCTGAAGTGGGGGCCAGTCTTCTGATGTTGTCTTTTGAATCAAGTCATATGTCATCTGTGTTGTCAGGCAAAAACTGACGTTAAAATAAAATGAAAACCAGAAGTAGGCTACAAATTCAAGTAAGTACTTAAGGAGTGAGCTGGATGTGGTGGCCCACGCTTGTAACTCCAGCACTGAGAGGCCGAGGCGGGTGGATCGCCCTGAGTTCGCAGGTTCAAGACTAGCCTGAGCCAGAGCTAGACCTCGCCTCTAAAAATAGCCGGCGTTGTGGCTGGCGCCTGTAGTCCCAGCTACTTGGAAGCTGAGGCAAGAGGATCGCTTGAACCCAAGAGTTTGAGGTTGCTGTGAGCTGTGAGCTGTAACGCGATGGCATTCTACAGAAAGCAACAAAGTGAGACTTTGTCTCAAAAAATAATAATTAAGGAGTGGTTGTAGTTGTTGATAACCGGGAGAAAAGAGTGTTATTTCCTCCTCTTTGGGGGTTGGAAAGAAATTTTAAAATGTAAAAGACATCAAAATCACAGCATGTTGAACATCACAGAGGAGAGGATTTCAAATTCTGCAGGTCGGAGGTGGGAACGTCTGTGAGGCGGAGAGGCGGCACTGGTCAGGGTCTCGGCTCCTGAGAGGTGGACCTGAGACCAGACCGCGGGGAGGAGGGCCTCGACTGAGCAGAAACTGGACAGGTCACAAGGTCTGACTGGATAGAGAAGTAGCAAGTCAGGAGAGTGTTAACCTGAGAAGGAGGAAAGTGTCCTGACAAATATGCAGAAATGGAGGTTAGTCTTCTGCTTCAGAAACGATTTTTTGTCACTCTGCAACAATACATTTTTTTGCAGCTTATTATCCATTTTCAGTTTCTCTTTCCTCCCTAGTGCCTATTCTGTCACCTTGTTCGAAAACCACAAATGATTAGCAAACAGTAGATGTCCACTCTGTATTAGTTGAAAAAAAAGAAAAACAAATCTTGGCTTAGAGGAGACTTTATTGTTAATACTACTGCTGTCAACTCTTGGATCAAGATAAACTAGATGCTAAATCTAGTTTAGGATTTAGAATATCAGGCCTCTGGGAATATCAGTACTCCTCCAAGAAAAGAGACTGGCCACTGTTACCTCAGCATCTTCCAGACCATCTATCTGTTGCATCTGGGCTTTGGATTCTTGTCCGGCAGACCTCTCTGTGGCGCTCCTGCTGCAGCCCCAGTACGCTGCCTGCTTGTGAACTACAGTTGGAGAGGCGCCTCCATTTAAATGTTTCTCTTGCCCAACTTGTTCCTATTCAGAATTCACCATCTCAGCAGTGGCACTGACATCCACCTGGTGGTAGCTCATGCAAAAACCTGGGAATTTTATTGAACACTTTTGTGTCTCTTACCAACCTCACAATCTCTCTCCACCGCCACCACCATTTTCTAGGCCACTAATGTCTTTTGCCCAGATTACTAGGAACCTCCTAATCCCTGTTATTTCGTCCACTCTTGTCCCTCACCCACAACACACATACAATCCAATCTCCTCAAAGATATTGCAGTGATGTTTATGCTCACAGTGTTGGCCTTCCTTTTGGTGGTCAAATGTCCCCTTCATTTGCTCTTCTTTTTGCTTCAAAATCTCCGTCCTCTCTCTACCATGCCAATTCCTATGCACCTGTCACAGGACTGCCTTAGTTTCCCTAAACTACCAAGATTGAACCTCCTTGTTCTTCACTTTCATAGCAACCTATGCTCCTTCAAATATGCTATAACAATCATAATCTAATCAGATGTTTACCATCTGGCTCCACCTCTGTATTATAAGATAATATCATTTCTGTCTTCTTCACGTCTATATCCCCAGCACTTAGAACAGTGTCTTTCACATACAAAATACCCAAATAAAACTGGCTGTGAATGAGTTTATGATTCTTAAACAAAAATGACTTTCCTAAGGTTGCACAGCTAGAGCCCTTGTGTGATATCAAGGCCCATGCTTTGTCCACTGTACCAATCAGAACACAGTATGATTATGAGGAATTTTCAATTAAATACATAAACTCAGAAAAAGGGAACTGTCAATAAGAAAGGTGTGCCCAAACTAACAAATGCAATCAGAGTAACCTGGTTTCTTGTACCCTCAGTGAATCCCCAACAATAAAAAAAAAAAAAAATTTTTTTTAAAAGAAAGGTGAGCCCATACTGGAATGGACCTGTGAACCCTCTCCAGTCTTGTCTTATCTCCTCCTCAGTAAACACTTGGTAAGCATCAAGACAAGTGAGAATATTCTTCTTTTAATTTTTTCACCTCCAACTTTTTGACCTAGTTGTTGTTCTGCAAATATCTGTAGTCTGCATTCTGCCTACAACAAGCCTAAGGATTCTATTGGAACTGTGAAGGCTGTGGGTGGACAAGAGTCACAAGGGGAACTCTGCCGGACCTTTGGGGAAGCTCTCCCTCCATCCATCTAATAAATGGACTAAGAAGGTATTTTTAAAATTTTCTAATTTGGGGGAAAATGTTTGAAATCTATGATCCATTTTCCTTTTTATCTAGCAGTCAAGGTATTGGAATAAAATGTAAGCAGATTCATTTATAATTCTAGAGAAGAGGGAAGAGAGAAGTTCTTTCCAGCTATGGCTCAAAATTCACTGATCATAATACAAAAAATTGATAAATTCTGTGATGAGGAAGGAACTCTCATGGCCTAATCACTTCTTAAAGGCCTACTGCACATTGGCACCACCTGAATTTTAGAAGGACACATTCAAATGATAGCAAATCAGATGATGTATATATAGGAATTTTTATTGCAGAACAGTTTGCAATAGCAAAGAACTAAAAGCAACTGAGATATTCATTTGCATGAAAGATACAGTTAGATAACCCACGTGCCTTCATAATGTTCTCCAGGGTACACTAAATGAAAAAAGCCAATAGGCAGAGTAGGGTTCATTGTATGCTGCCTTTCTAGTGTAATAAAAAAGGAAATTTTGTATCTGCATGACTTGCTTGTAACTGAGTGAAGAAATGCTACATGTATAGAAAAATAAAAGTGTTTCCTTTTTTTTTTTTTTTTTTTTTGAGACAGAGCCTCAAGCTGTCGCCCCGGGTAGAGTGCTGTGGCATCACAACTCACAGCAACCTCCAATTCCTGGGCTCAAGCGAGTCTCTTGCCTCTGCCTCCCAAGTAGCTGGGACTACAGGCACCCGCCACAACGCCTGGCCATTTTTTGGTTGCAGCCATTATTGTTGTTTGGCGGGCCCGGGGCTGGATTCGAACCCTCCAGCTCAGGTGTACATGGCTGGCACCTTAGCCCATTGAGCCACAGGCAAAGTGTTTCCTAGTGGAAGGGAGGAACCAAGTGACAGGGATGAGGGGAGCAAGTCTTCTCCATCTCTAACTTTTTATATGGTTTTGACTTTTGAACTTGTGTACCCCTATGTTAAAAACAGATTGAGGGGACCAGACTCTGTGGCTCATGCCTGTAATCCCAACACTCTGGGAGGCCAAGGCGGGTGGACTGCCTCAGCTCATGAGTTCAAGATTGCTTAAGCAAGAGTAAGACCCCTGTCTCTAAAAATAGCCACATGTTGTGACAGGTGCCAGTAGTCCCAGTTATTTGGGAGGCTGAGACAAAAGAATCACTTAAATCCAAGAGTTTGAGGTTGCTGTGAGCTAAGATGCTATGGCACTCTACTGAGGGTGACAAAGTGAGATTCTGTCTCAAAAACAAGACAGATTGAGGCCTAGTGTGATGACTCATAGAGCTCCAGCACTTTGGGAGGACCATGGCAGACAGATCACCTGAAACCAAGAGTTTAAAGTTGCGGTAAGCATAGTGCCACTGCACTCCACCTTGGATACTCTCTCTCTGAAAAAGAAAGGAAAGAGGGGGGAAGGAGAGAAGGAGTGAAAGAGGAAGGGTAGGGAAGGAGGAATGAAAAGAGGATGGCAGGACAGATTGAAAAATTAAAAAAAAAACTTCCAGCAGTTGTCAGCCATCTGGATAGAAGTGTCCTTTTTGATGGCATCACACTGCGTGAGGGCTGTGTCTTGCCTTCTTGCTCCCTCACTGTACTGGGGTATTTGGCACTGGTGTATGGCTGGACTGTGCTTCCCTGAAAGGGTACTGAGCATTCACTGCAACTGCTCAGCTCTAGTCTGGGAACAGACACAGGATGCTTTCTCTGTGTGCTGTAGTTAGATGGCTGATTAAAAATCTTAAAAGAAGGGTGGTGCATGTGACTCAGCAAGTAGGGCGGCAGCCCCATATACTGAGGGCTGCAGGTTCAAACCCGGCCCCTGCTGAACTGCATCAAAAAAATTAGCCGGGTGCTGTGGTGGGCACCTGTGGTCCCAGCTACTTGGGAGGCTGAGGCAAGAGAATCGCCTAAATGCAAGAGCTGGAGGTTGCTGTGAGCTGTGACTCCACACACTCCACCAAGGGCAATAGAGTGAGACTCTGTTTCTACCAAAAAAAAAAAAAAATGTTAAAAGAAAAGGAAAACTAAGAAAAAATACTTGCAAAAAAAGAAAAAAAATACATTCACTGTTGTAGAGTAATGATGGTCACACAACTCTGTGAATACAGTGAAAACCACTGTACACTTTATAGGTATACTTTAAATTATACACTTTAAAGGATGATTTATCATATTTGATTTATATCTCAATAAAGCAGTTGCAAAAAAATGTTTGGTCAGGGACTGGTAGAATCAGCATTGTCTAGAAAATTTTCAGAAATATAATTTTTTAGGTCCCATCAAAGACCAACTGAATTAGAAATTTGGCAGGCAGGACTTTGTAATCTTTTTTGACAGTCCTCCAAGTGATTCTGAGGCAGTTCAACTTTGAGAACAACTGAACCAGATACAGTTGTGTGGAGTAGCAGGTTCTTGCACAGTAATTACCTCATAAACATCTGACTGAACATCCATTAATTCAGAATAGGAAGAGAAGTCCTTGTCAGCCTTTTCTTTAATCATAGCCAATAATAATAATAATAATATAACATTTATATGTGCAGGCACTGGTAATCTCTATATGAAATGAAGATAGTGCCTAAACTGATGGATTAGAGCATGGCTGGATATGTAGTAAGTGCTCAAAAGTGTTAGTAGTTATAATCATCTGTCTCAGATATCTTTGTAATAATTCTGTGAAGTACTGTCATCACATGTGAGATAATTATATCACAGTCAGGTTATATAATACCAAAAGCCAAAAACCCAATAAATGGCAAAGCCAAAGGCACATGAGTTTTCAACTCAGGAGTTTGGAAGAAGTTGATTCCACCCCCTCATGGATGACTTTGAGAAGTTAAAGATGTTCAGTAGATTTGAGGACAATTAATGACAATGAATGATGCAGTGGGGCATGGGGGAAGGAGAGAGCAGACAGAGAAGGAGGGAGGGGGCGAGGGAAAGAAAACCAAAAAAAAAAAAAAAAAGAAAGAAAATAGTGTCTAACTTTCATAAATATTGGATTCAACTTTGACTAAAGTATATTAATTTTGTAATTTAACTTGTCAATATGTTGTTTAGGATATTGCATCCTCATCTATAAGTGAAAAATGTTTGTAATTTCTCTTTATAACAATATATTTTCTCCAATTTCAATATCAGGTGTATCCAGATCAAGTAGAATGATATTGAAATATTTCTTTTTTTATTATTTATAAGATTTCTGGAATTGCTTGTTTTGTAAAATCATTGTGGTCTATGAGTTTATGACAGTTTGAACTTTGCTATTTAATTTAATTCATTGCTTAATTACTGTTTTCCTATGAATAATTATACTGTGGTTAATATGTTAGCCTAACAGTATTCCCAAGTAGTTTTTTGTTTGTTGGGAGGTTGGATTTTGAGGGGGCAGAGTTAATACTTTGCATGCAATATCTTATTTTATAACAGTGAAATTGATTTCTCTTTTGTCTTGTGATTTTTTTTAGGTGAAATTTAAGTTTTTGTCTGAGTAGTACCATTATACCTATCTTGAGTGTCTTACTTGTACTGTATCACACCATACCTTTGTTTACTTCTTAATAAACTGTTCACTTGTTAAGTGCACACATTGGGTTCAGCTTTGGGTTTGGCTTGCTCTTCTATTTACTAATTCCTTGAAATGTGACATTGGGTTGTTAATTTGTGATATGTCTTTTGATATGTGAGCATGTACGGGTGTGAATTTTCCCATTAGGACCTCTTTTACTGAATTCTATACAATGTGATATCTTTTGCACCCCTTAGTCATTTTATTAGAGGATCATTTTTTATTTCCATCTTAATTTCATTCATTACAGAACAATTGTTGTGTAACAGTTTAATTTCCATGATTTTCTGTACATTTGTGTGTTTCTCTCGGAATTGATTTCTAGTTTTGTTTGACCGTGGTCTAGAAGATACATGGTGTGATTTTGATTTTTATTTTTTTAACTTTGCTGAGACTTGTTTTGTGGGCTAAGATATGATTAGTCTTGGAGAAGGTCCCATGTGCTGGTTAGAAGAATGTGTATTTAGTAGTTTTGGCATAGAATGTTCTGCAAATTTCTGTCTGATCCATTTTTCTAGATCCTTGTTTAAGTCAATGATCTGTTCAGCTCTGTGAGTGTGGTGCTGAAGTCCCCCCCCCAATTATACTACTCTTGCTTAGGTCTAGTAGAATTACCTTTTATGAATTATCCTTTTTGGGAGTTACTGTGTTAGTGATGTATGTGTAAATTGTTATGTATTCTTGTTGAATTGCTCCCATTACCATTATATAATGACTATCTTTGTCTTTTTTTCATCATGGTTAAGTTAATACTTATTTTATTCTGATAGGAGAATGACTACACCTGTTTGCTTTTGGTTTCCATCTGTCTGTAATATATTTTTCCATCCTTTTAACTTGAGGCTATGTCTTTGTCAGATGTTTCTTGGAGAAAATATGCACTTGAATTATTATTATTATTTATTTTTTTTTGTAGAGACAGAGTCTCACCTTATCACCCTCAGAGTCTCACTTTATCACCCTCAGTAGAGTGCTGTGGTGTCACACAGCTCACAGCAACATCCAACTCCTGGGCTTAGGTGATTCTCTTGCACCAGCCTCCAAGTAGCTGGGACTACAGGCACCTGACACAATGCCCAGCTATTTTTCTGTTTTGCAGTTCATACGAGGCTGGGTTTGAACGCCACCTTTGGTATATGGGGCCGGTGTTCTACTCAGTTAGCCAAAGATGCCGCCCTTGAGGTACCATTTTTTTCATTCACTTAGCCAGTCTGTGTTTTTTAAGTGAATGTTTTCATCCACTCAGCCAATCTATGCCTTTTAAGAGAGGCATTAAGACTGTTCAAGTGCAGTGTTAATACTGATATTTGGGATACTGTTCTGTTCTTCATGTCAGATAATACCATGTTGTTTTATTTCCTTCTTGTGCCATTATTTTATAAGAACATTGAGATTTAATTTAATGGTATTTTACTCTCATAGGTATCTATTTTGCTCTTTGGCATTGTTATATCCTTTATTATGTTGTCTTCCTCTTCAGTGACTTTTTCATTTTCTTCTTTGAATTTTCTTTGTCCACTTCCTTTTGTTTTTATTTATTTTTATTCAATTTTTTACTAAATCATAATTATACATTAATGCTTTTATGGGGTACAATGTGCTGATTTTATATATAATTTGGAATACTTATATCAAACAAATTAACATAACCTTCACCTCACTTAACTATTGTGTTCAGACATTAATACTCTACATTTAATAGATTTGACAAGTACCCTTGCAACATGCACCATAGGTGAGGTCTCACCATTTACTCTCCCTCAAGCCAACCTCCCCTTTCCCATCCCACCTCATCTTCCCTCCTTCATCCTGGACTATAGTTGTGTTTTATCTTTCATGTGAAAGTGTAGGTAATTATATATTGGTTTCATAATAGTACTGAGTACATTGGATACTTTTTATAACATTCCTGAGATACTTTACTAAGAAGAATATGTTCTAGCTCCATCCATGTAAAAATAAAAGAAGTAAAGTCTCTGTCTTTTTTAAGGCTGTATAATATTCCATGGTATACATGTACTGCAATTTATTAATTCATTCATGGGTTGATAAGCACTTGAACTTCTTCCATGATATGGCATTTATGAATTGGGCAGCAATAAACATTCTGGTGCAAATATCTTTGTTGTAAAGTGATTTTCAGTCTTCTGGATATAAACCTAGCAGAGTAATTGCAGGATTGAATGGCAGGTCTACTTTTATATCCCTAAGTATTCTCCAAAATTCTATCCAAAAGAAACGTATTAGCTGGCATTCCCATCAGCACTGAAGAAGTGTTCTCTTTTCTTCACACCCATGCCAACATCTGTAGTTTTTGGATTTTGTTATTTGGACTACTCTTACTGGAGTTAGATGATATCTCAAAGTGGTTTTGATTTGCATTTCTTTGATGATTAAATATGATGAGAATTTTTCATGTGTATATAGGTCATGCACCTGCCATCTTAAGGGAAGCTTTTCTTCAAGTTCCTTTCTCACGATGAAATGGGATTACTTGTTCTTTTCTTATTAATAAGTTTGAGTTCTCTGTGGATTATGGTTGTTAAACCTTTGTCAGAAACATAACCAGCAAATATTTTCTCCCATTCTGAGGGATGTCTGCTTGCTTTGCTTACTGTGTTCTTGACTGTGCAAAAGCTTTTTAGTTTTATCAGATCTCAGTAATGCTTTTTTGTTGTTGCTTCAATTTCCCAGGGAGTCCTCCTCATAAAGTATTCTCCTAGGCTAATTTCTTCAAGTATTTCCCATGCACTCTCTCCAAGTATCTTTATAGTTTCAAGTCATAAGTTGAAATTTTTATCTAGTGAGAGTCAATTTTTCTTAATGGTGAAAGGTGTGGGTCTAGTTTCAGTCTTCTACAAGTTGCTGGTCAATTCATCCAGCACCATTTCTTTAAAAAAGGAATCTTTCCCCCAATGTGTGTTCTTGATAGGCTTATCAAAGATCAAATGGCAATAATGGTCAGGGTTCATCTCTTGGTTCTCTATTCTGTTTCATATATCTATCTCTTTATTTTTGTGCCAACTATGCTATTTTGATCACTATAGATTTATAGCATAGTCTGAATTCTGGTAGTGCGATTTCTCCTGATTTGTTTTTGTTTTTGAGTAATGTCTTGGCTATTCAAGGTTTTTTCTGTGATTCCATATAAAATGAAGTACTATATTATCCAGATCTTTAAAGTATGACAATGGTGCTTTAATAGGGTTTGCACTAACGTTTTCTATTGCTTTGGGTAGTATGGACATTTTAACAATGTTGAATCTTCCCAACCATGAGCATGGTATGTTTTTCCATTTGATAACATCTTCAGCTATTTCTTTTCTCAGAGTTTCATAGTTCTCTTTATACAGGTATTCCACACCCTTTGTTGGGTAAACTCTCAAATGTTTCATCTTTTTTGCCACTACTATAAAAGGAATAGAGTCCTTGAGTGTTTTTTCAGCATGACTATTGTTGGTATATATAAAGGCTACAAATTTGTGAGTATTGATTTTGTAACCCGAGATACTGCTGTATTCCTTGATCAATTCTAAGAGATTTGTAGTTGAATCCCTGGGGTTTTCCAGATATACAATCATCATCTGCAAAGTGTGAAAGTTTAATCTTCTCTGACCCTATTTGTATACCCTTGATTACCTTCTCTTTCCTGATTGTGATGGCTAAGTATTCCATTACAATTTTATATAGCAGTTGAGACAATGGACATCCTTGCCTAGTTTCAGATCTGAGTGGAAATGTTTTCAATTTTATTCCATTCAGTATGGTATTGGCTGTGGGTTTGCTGTAGATGGCCTCTATCAGTTTAAGAAATGTCACTTCTATGCCTTTTTTTTTTTTAGGTGTTCTGATTATGAAAGGATGCTGGATATTATCAAAATATTTTTTCTGCATCAATTGAGAGAATAATGTGGTCTTTTTTTAAAATTTTGTTTATGTAATGTATTATAAATGTCGAATCATCCTTGAGACCTAGGACAACCAACTTTGTCATCATGTATAATTTGTTTGATCTGCTGCTGTATTCTGTTTGCTAGGATCTTACATATTTTTGTATCCATATTCATTAAAGACAGTAGTCTATAATTTTCTCTCTTTGATGAGTCTTTTCCTGGTTTGAACATCAGAGTCATATTTGCTTCAAAGAAAATGTTGGGAAGTATTCCTTCTTTGTCCATATATGGAAAAGGTTATTTATTGTGGTTTGGTAGAATTCTGATGTGAAGCCATCTGGTCCTGGAATTTTCCTTTTTGGAGATTTCATATAGTTGATGCTATTTCAGTATTTGATATAGGTCTATTCAACATTTCCAATTCATTTTGGCTGAGTCTAAAAAGGTGTCTTGCTTCCAGGTATTGGTCTATTTCCTTCATATTTTCATATTTTGGAGAATAGAGTTATTTTTAGTATTCATTAAGCATTTTTTGAATTTCTGATTTGTCTGTTATTTCACCTTTATCATTTCTGATTGATGATATTAGGGATTTTACATTCTGATTCTGGTTAGGTTAGCCAAAGGTTTATAAAATTTGTTAATATTTTCAAGAAACCAATTTTTTTAATTCATTGATCTTTTAAATGGTTCTTTTGTTTTTAATTTCATTTAAATCTGCTCTAAATTTGGTTATTTATTTTCTTCTACTGGGTTTGGTGTTGGAATGTTTTTTTCTTTTCCAGTTGCTTGAGATGGCCAATTACATTGTTGACTTCCTCTCTTTCTATTCTCTTGAGGAAGGCCTGCAAAGCTATAAATTTCCTTCTTAGGACTACTTTTGTAGTATACCACAGGTTCTGATAATTCATGTCTTCATTGTCATTTTGTTCAAAAACTTGGTAATTTCTTTCTTAATTTCATCTGTAAGACAGCTGTGATTCAGCATAAGATTATTTAGTTTCCAAGTCTTTGTGTGTGAAGATTCCTGCTTTTTTTTTCCTGTTGTTTTTGAGTTCAAAATTTATTCCGTGGTGTTCTGAGAAAACATAAGCAATAATTTCTATTCTTTTAAACTTGCTGAGGTTAGACTTGTGACCTAAGATGTGATAAATTTTGGAGCATGTTCAATGGGCTGATGAGAAGAATGTGTATTTAGGTTTGATCGGCTAAAATGTTCTGTAGACTTCTGTTAAGGCCATTTGTTGTAGGGTCAAGTTTAAGTCTTATATTTATTTTTTTAGTTTATTCTTGGAGTATATATCCCACTCTACCAAAGGGATGTTAAAATCCTCCACTATTATGGTACAGGATCATATCAAATTGTTCATGTCTACTAGGATTTTCTTTATAAATTGTGGAGCGTTCTGTTTGGGTGCATAAATGTTAAGAATTGAAATAAAATGTTGAGTGTTTCCTTGACAAATATGAAGTTACCATCCTTATCTTCCCTCTCCTTTGTTGGTTTAAAGCCTATTGTACCTGAAAATAAAGTTGCAACCCCTGCTTTTTTCACATTTCCATTTGCATGAATTGTAGATGTCCATCCCTTCACCCTGAGTCTATTTTTACCCTTTAAAGTAAGATGAGATTCTTGTATGCAGCAGATATCTTGTCTGAGTTTATGTATCCAGTCAGCCAACACGTGTCACTCTAGAGGACAATTTAAACCATTCATATTAATTGAGAGAATTGATAAGCCTGGCAGTGTTTTGGATGTCAAGTTTTTCAAATGTCCAATGGACATTTTTAATCCTTTCGCCACTGTGGAAGTTGGATTTTGTTCAAAGAATTCTGAGTGAGTTTACTTGGTGGTAGAGGATTGTTCTGATCATTGTGGAGGGTGTGTCTTGAGAGCTGGTTTAGTTATGGCATTTCTTCAATGTGTGACTATCATTACAGTATCAATTTCTCCATCACAAATAAAACTCCGTTTAGTTGGATACTGGATCCTGGGGAAAAAGCTGTTTTGTTTTAGGAGATTGAAGGTCAATGACCATTCTCCTTTGGCTTGAAAAGATTCAGCTGAGAGATCTACAGTCACTCTAATATTCTTCCCTGAGATCTACAGTCACTCTAATATTCTTCCCTTTGTAGGTTATGATTTAATTAAGTCTGGCTGCATGCAGAATTTTCTCCTTTACATTAACTTTGCCAAAGTTAATTACAATGTGTCTAAGAGATGCTTTCTTTGTATTGATTGCTGGGGTTCAGAAACCATCTACTATCTGAATTTCAGTATCTTCTGCCATGCTTAGCAATTTCTCCTCAATTATATCTTGGAGTATAGCGTCAGTGCCTTTAGGACCATCCTCTTTTCCTTCAGGAATTCTCTTAACCAAATGTTTGCTCTTTTGGAATTCCCACATTCCTACAACTCTCTCAGGGAATGATCCATTTTTGCTCTCCCACTTCTCTGCCTCTCTGAGTGTTGGGAGTGTTCAAAAGCTTTGTCTTCAATGTTTGAGATCCTTTCTTCTGCCTGCTCCATTCTGTTAATGAGATATTTTACTGTATTTCCCAGATCTTTGAGGGCTGCAATTTCTTTCTTTTTTTTTTTTTTTTTTTTTTTTTTGATACAGAGTCGCCCTTTATCGCCCTGGGTATAGTGCCGGGGCGGAAAACAGCTCACAGCAACCACCCGCTCTTGGGCTTAAGCCATTATATTGCCTCAGCCT